>MDKI01172895.1:0-23612 GCA_005239505.1 Nicotiana paniculata
CTGTTTTCGTAGACCATAAATTAAGAGTCAAACCATCCTTTGTTAAGGTATTCAAGATAAAAGATGTCTTGAACACCAAAACTCAATTCCAAGTGGCGACTCTGAATAATAAATAATCCCTTTTCAAAACGTCACTTCGATTGGAAAAACTCTTCTAACTCAACCTCGTAATAGGGTTGTGTGGCAAAAAAGAGGTGTGACAGTCCTAAGGACATCTGATGCCCTAACATTTAATTGATGGTAGTCAGAACTCAAATCAATCTTCAAAAACACTTTGGCACCTTGAAGCTGATCAAATAAGTCATCAATCTCCGGCAACAGATACTTGTTCTTAATAGTGACTTTGTTCAAGTACTGATAGTCTATACACATCCTCATGGACCCATTTTTCTTCTTTTCGAACAACACGGGCGCACTCCGGGGTGAGACACTAGGTCTAATGAATCCTTTATCAAGCAAATCTTGCAACTGCTCTTTTAGTTCCTTCAACTCAGGTGGGGCCATACGGTGTGGTGGAATGGAAATGGGATGAGTGCCCAAAGCCAAATCAATACAAAAGTCAATATAGTCGAGTGGCATCCCCGATAGATCTGTAGGAAACACCTCTGAAAATCGCGCACAATAGGTACTGAATCCATGGAAGTAACCTCTGCACTCAAATCACGAACATAGGCCAAATAAGCTAGCCATCCCTTCTCGACCATACGTCGAGCCTTGACATAAGAAACAATCCTACTGGTACAATGGCCAGGAGTCCCTCTCCACTCTAAGCGAGGCAACCCCGTCATGGCTAAGGTCGCCGTTTTGGAGTGACAATCCAATATAGCATGATAAGGTGACATCCAATGACATTAAAGTCTATCGTATCAAGAAGCAGGAGATTTACACTAGTCTCAAGACTCCCAGTAGTAATCACATACGAGAAAATAGACAAGGTCTACAACAATAGAATCTCCCACAAGCGTGGACACATACAGAGGAGCACTTAAAGAATCACGAGGCACAACGAGATATGAAGAAAAAAAGGATGACGCGTAGGAATAAGTAGATCCCAGATCAAATTGGACTGAAGCATCTTTATGGAAAACTGGAACAATACCTGTGATAACGACGTCAGATGACTCGACCCCAAGTCTAGCCGGAAATACATGAATCGGGAATAGCCCCCCCCCCAACCTAAACTCAGTCTCTCGGACGGCCTCTAACTGGCTGGCCTCCACCTCTAACGATCTGGAATCCACCTCTAACGGCCTGACCTACACCTCTGACTGCCTAACCTTTACCTCGAGCTGGTTAAGCAGGCATAGGAGCAACCGATGCCGTGACCATGGCACGAAAACTCTATTGTGGCATGCTGCTCAATAATCTCGGGCAGAACCTCCTGATGTGACTCGTACCTCCACACTCAAAACACCCATCATGTTGTTATGGCTGCTGAAGCTGAAGCTGACCCAAAGGGGCAAGATAACCACGGTGATAGCTCTGGATTGGAGGCACACTGATGAAATCTGATTGTGCACTTTAGGCTGGTTGGCTAAAATGAGATACATAAGGACCACGTGATGTTTTAGATGTCAATACCACACAAGAAGATAAGTTAATTTGTGTGGTACCCAATTTTCGAGTGCTGTCCCTCTAGAAGAACCTGGTTCTTCTTGGTGTTCCAACTTATACTAATGCGGAATAATAAAAGCAGTAAAGTAAAAACACAGATTTTTACGTGGAAAACACCTGGCTCAAAAGGTGAAAAAATAACGACCTACTCTTCAGTAGGATTTGCTCAAACTCTTCACTAAAACTCTGAGCCAAACGGACTTACAAAATAAATTCTTATGTAATCCTAGGACTAACTCTAATCCCTTCGTAGTAACTAGCCTCTAGCTAATTTCTACAAGCTTCAAGTTAACTCTAACTTGAACAATGCGTACCTATTACAATTGCTTCTATGAAAGCTGAAAAGACACAATATTAAATCTCCTACTACAACCAACTAGACTCACTGACAAACAGATGGAACTGGTTCTTCTAGCTGGTCTATAGCCCTTGTATCGCACAGTAATTCTGCTTGCAAAATATCTGGGAATTTTGCTTTCAGATCTTGATTCACTTCTGCACTTGGGCGTTCTTCATTCAAGCAAGAATACTTCAATACTCTATAGAGTCAGTTGTTGAGTTTGTCGTTCAGTTCTGGTACAACTCTACCTGGGAGAACGAGTTCGTATTAAACTCAACTTCCTTCCTTCCTTATTGTCCTTGCTGAATTCAACTTCTATTCTCTTATCAATTTGCAACCTTTTCGCATTAGGAGACACTCTTCTTGTTCATTGATATTTCACACTCGCATTCATCTCCTATGCACATAAGGTTTGTGTGCTAACGCGTCAAGTCAAGTATGTATGCTCTGATGGACCTGGTTCAACTGGTCAGACAATTTGTCAATCTTCAAAACTATGCAGTGGCTTGGTTCAACAAATTCCCCCTTTTTGATGATGACAAACTTTGTGCTTCTCCCTGTATACAACTCAAACACTTTGTATGTTTTTAAGCATTTATCATAGAGAAACCAGGTTCATTAGGTTATAAATATCACTTGTCTTCCCCCTTTTGGCATCATCGAAAAGTTTGCAAAATGATAAAGTCACCAATGTTGTTAACAATTACTCATGGCCATTGAGGCAACTGCAGGTGCAAACATGATTAATCATCATAAGAAACCAATAAATGTAAGCTATCTAAGAAATTAAGACAAGTCAATAAAAAAACAGCAAAAATTCATTGATTAGGAACGAACATCAAACACCATACAACTAAACAAAAAACAGCCATAACTATGAGCAAAACAGAATAAAAACAACAAAAACAGAACAACTGGTCTAAGAGGAGTTTTGGTAGCTCTGGACAGCCTAAGGATGGGAAGGAGCAGAGAAGGTTGTGGTCTTGGTTTGTAGAAGATAAAGCATCTGGTTAAGAACACCCTCGTTCTTTTCCTTCTCTTTTGTTAATTCAGCCCTGAGAGCATTCCTCTCAGCTTCAACCTCAATCAAACGAGATTTCAAATGAAGGATTTCCATATCCTTGATCTCGTTTTCCTGCACCAGAGTTCTAACTTTGTTGTTGACAGGCTACTTCCTAGATGAACCAGGTTCATCTGCAGGAACATTGATAGTATAATCGCAAGTCAGCAAAGTATCCCTCCCAAATTAGTCCTTGGTAGTAGCCATCTCAACCTTTTTCACAGGAACATTAAAATGAGCAAGCACAACTGTCAGAATAAAGCCATATGGAATTGCATGTGCTTTTTTTCCATTCACAACTTTGTCCAAGAGTTGGATGATGAAAACTGGCAAATTGATCTGCTTTCCCCTATACAAACATTCCATCAAGGTCAGATCCATATAGTTGGCTATGTGCCTTCGTTCTTGTCTTGGCAGCAAGAACTTGATGACAAATTCGAAAAGCAACTTGTGTTCTGGCTTCATTTTACTTTTGTAGATTGGCCTGGGTTCAATTTCCCTTTCCTTGTTACTGAAGAATCTGGTAATATTGATTGCTGAGGCCATCCCATCCAAACTAGGTCATTTTTGCCTAGTGTAATCTTCGTAGACCTCAGCAGGAATGTGCATAATTTCTCCCATTTCTTTAGCATCAAAGGAGACTTGAATTCCTTTGACTGTGGTAGTGACCGTGCCGTCCTTGACCACTGCATTACCCATGAACTCCACCAATTCAGCTCTATCCAACCTTCCTTCCATGTGAAGGACCATGTTCTTCCACCCCTGAACATCCAGTGTGTCCAGCAGGTATCTCATCCCAGGTTCCTCGAGATCCTTCAACAACTTTCCTTTCAGAATTGTTCTTTTGCCAAACAAGGTGATTCTGTCAGTCATCTCACAAACTTCCCCCTCATCTTCTCCACTCCACTCTTTATCATCATCTTTCTCAACAACCTTCACTTTTCTTGCCTTGGACCTGGTCCTTTTAACGGTTCTTGTAGGTGTGGAAGACACTGTAGCTGACTTCTTTGAAGAATCCTTAGCCCTTTTTGATTTTGGTGCCTCAACCACAACACGAGCAGTCTGCTTCTCATGATGGACCAGGTCCATCGTATCCTCTTCAACCACAACAGTCTCCACAGAATCTCCTACTTTAGTCTTTCCCTTTGCAGCTCTCTTCTTCTTGCTCTCTAGCAGAGCCTTCTCAAACAATTCTTCTTCTTCTCTCACAGTACTACATGTAGCACACACCTTAGGAACAGGAGTATCAACAACTACAGAAGCTTTCCTCTTCTTGGAAAGAACTGGGTTAGTATCCTTCTTGGACTTCTGAGTCCTCCTTTTCTTGGGGTTATAGGACTCCCCCAGTTTCCTTAGCCTGTCAGCCAACGTCTCGTCCCCAGATGAACCAGGTTCATCTGCTCCTTTCTTCAAGCTTGCTAGACCTGTCGCTGCTTCCTCGACTACACTTCCCCCTAACTCCGTGACATCTTCTCCAACCTTCTCAGGAACGGGACCACAAACAGTCAATGTAGTACCATCCTCCCCAAATCACGTTCCCTCAAGAACTTTACCTTTTTCCAGTTTTCTTTGCCTACTAGGCACTTCAACATCAACTACGGACCCAACCAGAACAAACATGTTCTCAGCATTAATAGACTCAGAAGTTACCTCAAGATTACCTTGTTTAGAATTTGATGAACTAGGTGCTTCATCCTCGTTGGTTGATTTAAAAGAATAACTTGATGATTCAGAATTATTTTCCTTTTCAGCCTGCAGAATTGCCTCCAAGAATCTTGCACGTGACCCAGAAGCCACTGATTTTCTGGTAAGAACCTTTACACGACGACCAAGAGGGGTTGGGTTAGGGTTAGATGTGGGTTCTGGAATATGATGGTTTTCAGGAATATGAGGGTTTTCAGGGGTTGAGGTTCTTTCTGAAGATTGAGAACAGTATACAGATGGAGAATTTGAATCTGATTCATAAAGACCTCCATCATAATCACGATTTGGTGATGAAGAAGAAGAAGCGGGTGGTGGTGAAGACATGATTAATAGTGTTGTTAGGAAGAAAAGAAAAGTGATCAGTTTTTGGGTTTGAAGACTAAAGATCTTGGTTCGACGGTTACTTTATGAAGAGGAGAGTAATGATGTCCCTTATATAAGATATGGCTATTAATTATACAACGGGTAGAATATTTATTCAAGTGGAAGTCTAATAGTTGTAGGAGTGTCATTGATTAGACGATTAAGAGTTCCCTACCTCTAGGCTAATTGAGTATTGATGTGACTTCTTGGAACGAGTTCATTTAGGGATTAGTACAAAGAATTTGAAATGAACCAAATATAGATAGAATCCTGCTCATGTGTGACATAATTAGTTCAATAATTGTATGGAGATGAGCATGTACCTTGTCCGTCAGATGAACCAGCAGAGATGAACCAGGTTCATCGTGTTAAAGTCCTTAATTTGCCTTAATTTGCCTCAATTTACAAAGATAGAGAAACATCATTAGCAACCAGGGAATCATATTAATACATGGCAAGAGAGTATGACAGTAAAGTCATGATGCTGAGCAATGATTAGACTGATTGATTATCTATGTTAGTGTTTCTAGCCAAAAAAAAATTATTTTTTCATTTTTTTTAAAAAATAATTTCAATCAGGTGATTTTAATCATCCCTAATTCAAGCCTGTTTCTCTTAAAATGCTCCCTACTCAGTGCTTTAGTAAAGATATCTGCAATTTGTTGATCAGTAGCACAAATTTCAATTAAGATCATTCCTTTTTCATAGTTATCCCTTAGGAAATGGTGCCTAACATCTATGTGCTTAGTTCTTTTATGATGAACCAGGTTCTTCGTCATACTAATGACGCTAGTGTTATCACAGAAAATAGGAATGCATCCCACATCTATACTAAAGTCCATGAGATGTTGCTTGATCCATAGCAACTGAGCACAACAGGAGGCTGCAACCACATATTCAGCCTCGGCAGTAGACAAGGCTACTGAATTTTGTTTCTTGGTAGCCCAAGACACAAGACATGAGCCCAGAAAGTGAGCCATACCTGAAGTACTTTTCCTGTCAACCAGGGAACCTGCATAATCATCATCATCATATCCTACAAGGTCGAAATTACTACCTTTAGGATACCAAAGGCACAAATCAGTGGTGCCTGTCAAATATCTCAAAATTCTCTTCACTGCAGTGAGGTGGGACTCCTTTGGATTTTCCTGAAACCTAGCACACAGTCCCATGCTGAACACAATATCAAGTCTGCTGGCAGTGAGAAATAAAGACCCAATCATCCATCTGTATAGATTCTGATCAACGGATGAACCTGGTTCATCCACATCAAATTTTGTAGTTGTGTCTATGGGAGTGTCTATTTCCTTTGAGTCTTCCATTTTAAACTTCTTGAGCAATTTTTTCACATACTTTTGTTGGTGGACCATTGTTCCATTTGAGTTTTGCTTGATTTTCAAGCCTAAGAAAAAGTTTAGCTCACCCATCATACTCATCTCAAACTCACTCCCCATAAGCATAGAAAATTCCTTGCTCAATTTTTCAGAAGTCGCCCCAAATATAATTTCATCCACGTATATTTGCACAACCAGGAGATCCTAACCCTTTTTCCCTTAAGAACAAGGTACTGTCAATTTTGCCTCGTTTGTACCCATGTTCTAGCGGGAAGTTTGATAATCGTTCGTACCATGCTCTTGGTGCTTGTTTGAGACCATACAGAGCCTTGTCGAGTTTGTATACGTGGTCATGTGGCTCCTTGCTTTCAAAACCTGGAGGCTTCTTGTCAAATACATCTTCCTTCAGATAGCCATTGAGAAAGTCACTCTTAACATCCATTTGATGAAGAGTGAATTACATGTGTGCAGCAAATGCTATAAGAAGTCTGATTGCCTCCAGTCTTGCCACAGGGGAAAAGGTCTCATCATATTCAATTCCCTCTTCTTGACTATAACCTTGAACAACTAGTCTTTCCTTATTCCTTGTAAGAGTTCCATCCTCATCGAGCTTGTTCCTGAAGACCTACTTGGTGCCAATCACTGATCTGTCTAGTGGTCTGGGTACCAAGTGCCATACTTGACTTCTTTCAAACTGATTCAGCTCTTTTTGCATGGCATTTACCCAATAAACATCTTGTAGTGCTTCCCCAATGTTCTTTGGTTCGATCATGGATAGAAAGACATCAAATGCACACAGATTTTTCAAAGATGATCTTGTTTTTGACTCCAGATGTCAAATCTATTATGATGTTCTCAAGAGGGTGAGAACTCTGATATCTGTGTGGTTTGAGTACCAGTTGTTCATTCCTAGACAATTCCATGGTGTCTTGTTGCTGTGGAGCAGGATCAGGGCCATGTTGCATATGTTGAATTCCCCTTGTCATGTTGCTTGGGGTAGTTGAACCTGGTCTATCACCTGTTCTACCTTCAATGTTTGCTTCAATGTGATCACTGCTTCTCACCAGTCCAAGCTCCTCATCTTCTGGTTCCTGTCTCTCAGCAAGAGTGTTAATTTCATCAAAGACAACATGTACACTTTCTTCTACACACATAGTTCTTTTATTATACACTTTATAAGCTTTGCTATGTGATGAATATCCCAAAATACTCCATCATCACTTCTGGGGTCAAATTTTTCCTAGGGAATCTTTGCCATTATTATGCACAAAACACTTGCATCCAAAAGCCCTAAAGTGGGATATGTTGGGCTTTCTCCCTTTAAGTAATTCATAGGGAGTTTTCTCTACCAGAGGTCTGGTCATGCATCTATTGATTATGTAACAAGCAGTGTTTATTGCTTCAGCCTAGAAGCTGTGAGGTAGTTTGCTAGATAGAAGCATGGTTGTTGCCATGTCTTCAAGAGTTCTGTTTATCCTTTCAACAACCCCATTCAGTTGTGGGGTTCTAGGAGCAGAAAAGGTATGATTGACACCATGTTCATCACAGAACTCAGCAAACTTAGCATTCTCAAATTCAGTACCATGGTCAGATCTTATTGATGCTAGTTGATGTCCTAATTGATTTTGAGTTTTCTTGACAAATGAGGTGAACATATCAAATGCTTCATCCTTAGATGCCAGGAATAAGGTCCAAGTGAACCTTGAATAATCATCAACTAGCACCATCACATATCTCTTACCACCTCTACTCTGAGTTCTCATAGGACCACACAGATCCATATGAACTAGCTCCAGTGTCCTGGTGGTACTGATTATTTTCTTACTTTTGAAAGAGGACCTTACCTGCTCCCCCCTGGCACATGCCTCACAAACTTTCTCCTCCTTGAACTTATGTTAGTAAGTCCTACCACTAAGTCCTTAGAGACTAGTTTGTTAAGCTAAGTCAGACTCGCATGACCAAGTCATTTGTGCCACAGAAGGGGATCACTGTCCAAAACACTTAGGCAAGTGAGTTCATTTCCAGACAGTGTGGACAAGTCTATGACATAGATGTTATTCATTATTTTTCCCTGCAAAACAAACTTGTCAGTAAGCAGGTTAATCACAAAACATTTTTTGGAAGTAAAAGCAACCAGGTTACCGCTGTCACACAATTGTGATATACAGATCAGGCTATATTTCAAGCCATCTATTAGATACACATGTTCAATGGATCGTGTGTCATCCTTAGCTACCTTACCAACCCCAATAATTTCACCTTTCTTTTCGTTTCCAAAGGAGACATTTCCTCCTTTGAGACTTTCAAGTGAAAGGAACTGTTCCATGTTCCCTATCATATGCTTTGAGCAGCCACTATCCAAATACCAAATTTGGTTGCCTCCTCTCACTTGAACCTACAAAAGAATCAGGGTTTAGTTTTAAGAACCCAAACTAGTTTGGATCCTTTTCTATGAGATAATGGATGAATCAAATTTTTTCTAGCCCAATTTAGTAGCCTGTTTTTTTTTTTTTACAAACCTCTCATTTTTTCGACTGGCCTGCTCTTTTGCAGTACACTCATATTTGTAGTGGCCAGTCTTACCACAATGGGTGCAGATTTTATTCTCAGGGAGAGTGAGATACTTGATTTTGGGATCCTAATTGGAAATTGACTTCCAAAGCCAATCCCTCTCCGGTTGCTACTATGATTCTCTTGAAGCCATATCAGGGCATCAGAGGATTTATTCCATTTACAAGTTCGATCTAATTCATGTTTGACTTTGCCAAGTTCTTCGTTAAGAGTTCTTATCTGTTCATCCTTGGCATACATCTTATCTTTTAGTTTTTCCATGTTTTCTTCTAACATGATATGAGAATAATCAACAACCTTTTTACTTGATCCTAGCTTTAGCTTTAAGTTTTCAGATTTTAGTTCTAGAATCTCAGTTTCAAGTAGATGAACCTGGTTCAACAAGACAATATTTTTCTTTTCAGATTCACTGACTCTGATTTCCAGGTTCATGCACTTTTCTTTTAGCATTTCACATTCTTTAGATAGTTGATCCTTATCTTTGGTTGTTTCTTCGGACTCAGAGATTTTTTTCTTAGATAGGAACTTTACTTTGTTTTTAAGATGGGAGATACTTACCTCTGGTTCTTCATGTGATTCCTCATCAGATTCTCCAATTTCCATTAGCGCCTGATCTTCAGTCTCCCCATCTTCTGATTCCTCATCTGAACTTTCCCCCCAAGCAGCAACCATAGCCTTTTTTGTGGTTTTCTTGGGTTGGACCTGTTCCTTCTTCCTGTTCCTTCTTTCATATATCTCCTTTCTCCATTCTAATTCCCACTGAGGACAGTTTTTGATGAGATGGTCAGTCTTACTACATTTGTAGCATCCCTCGTTGGTTGGCCTTTCTGGAGATTTTGCTTTGTTGTAGTTTCCTCCTCTAGAGATGCCCTTCTTCCTTATGAGAAAGTTTCTGAATTCTTTGGTAATCATGGCCATCTCATCATCCTCCAGATCTGCTCCCTCAGTGATTCTTATTGCTAGACTCTTCTCCTTATTTGGACCATCCATCTTCATTGTCTGCCTTCTGAGTTCATAGGCAGTTAGGTTTCCAATCAGCTCATCCAATCTCAGGGTTGCCATATTTTTGGATTCCTGGATAGCAGTGATTTGCTTTCCCAGGAAATAGGCAAGACCCTTGTCAGGATCTTCTCAACCCTGTCCTCTTCAAGAATGACTGTTCCAAGAGACTTCAGTTCACTAGTTAAGGTTGTGAACCTTGTGTACATCTCTTGGATAGTCTCTCCTTCTTTCATAGTGAAGTTTTCATATTGAGAGTATAGTAGAGTAACTCTTGACCTTTTTACCTGAGGTGTTCCTTCATGGGATACTTGCAAGGTACCCCATATCTCTTTGGCAGTGGTGCAGCTTTGGATTCTGTTGTACTCGTCTGGACCTAGTCCACACACTAGCCACTTTTTGGCCTTTGCATTATTCTCCCATTTCTTCAGATCCTCAGCAGTGCAGTCAGCTCTAGTCTTTGGTACGTCTATACCTTCAGCAGTCTTCATCATGGTATCTAGAGGACCATCAGTGACTATGTCCCAGAGTTCATGGTCTTCTCCAGTCAGGTGGTCCTTCATCCTGTTTTTCCACCAAGAGTAATATTGGCCATTGAAGAGTGGTGGCTTTGCAGTTGATTTACCTTCCCACTCGGGCAGAACCTCCTGATGTGACTCGTACCTCCACACTCAAAACACCCATCATGTTGTTGTGGCTGCTGAAGCTGAAGCTGACCCAAAGGGGCAAGATAACCACGGTGATAGCTCTGGATTGGAGACACACTGATAAAATCTGATTGTGCACTTTAGGCTGGCTGGCTAAAATGAGATACATAATGACCACGTGATGTTTTAGACGTTAATACCACACAAGAAGATAAGTTAATTTGTGTGGTACCCAATTTTCGAGTGTTGTCCCTCTAGAAGAACCTGGTTCTTCTTGGTGTTCCAACTTATACTGTTGCGGAATAATAAAAGCAGTAAAGTAAAAACACAGATTTTTACGTGGAAAACACCTGGCTCAAAAGGTGAAAAAACCACGACCTACTCCTCAGTAGGATTTGCTCAAACTCTTCACTAAAACTCTGAGCCAAACGGACTTACAAAATAAACTCTTTTGTAATCCTAGGACTAACTCTAATCCCTTCGTAGTAACTAGCCTCTAGCTAATTTCTACAAGCTTCAAGTTAACTCTAACTTGAACAATGCGTACCTATTACAGTTGCTTCTATGAAAGCTGAAAAGATACAATATTAAATATCCTACTACAACCAACTAGACTCAATGACAAACATATGGAACTGGTTCTTCTAGCTGGTTTGTAGCCCTTGTATCGCACAATAATTCTTCTTGCAAAATATCTGGGAATTTTGCTTTCAAATCTTGATTCACTTCTGCACTTGTGCGTTCTTCATTCAAGCAAGAATACTTCAATTATTTATAGAGTCAGTTGTTGAGTTTGTCGTTCAGTTCTGGTACAACTTTACCTGGGAGAACGAGTTTGTATTAAACTCAACTTCCTTCCTTCGTTACTTTCCTTGTTGAATTCAACTTCTATTCTCTTATCAATTTGCAACCTTTTCACATTAGGAGACACTCTTCTTGTTCATTGATACTTCACATTCGCATTCATATCCTATGCATATAAGGTTTGTGTGCCAACGCGTCAGGTCAAGTATGTATGCTCTGATGGACCTGGTTCAACTGGTCAGACATTTGTCAATCTTCAAAACTATGCAGTGACTTGGTTCAACACCACGACTCCCCGAAGCATTGTGAGATGCCTCAAGCAAAAACTGAAATGGCTTGGGAGGATGGCATGTATCAAAGGTACCCCTGCCTCCAGATGAGGCACCACTAAAACTACTGGAATGACGAGGCCTCTTGTTAGACACCGGCCCCCTCTCATGACCACGAACCATCTCGATCCGCCTAGAAATATCTATGGCCCCCTAGAAAGAGATATCATCTCATGTCTCCTTATCCATCTGTAACCTAATAGTGAAAGTGAACCCATAAATGAATCTCATCACTCTCTACCTCTCAGTAGGGAGCAAGATAATGGCATGGCGAGCTAGGTCCATAAATTGATTCTCATACAGGGTGACACTCATACTACCCTGATGAGGATGCTCAAACTTCCTACGGTAATCCTCTCTTATAGTGATAGAAATGAACTTCTCTAGAAATAGCTAGAAAAACTTATCCCAAGTAAGTACAGGCGAACCAATTGATCTGGTCAACATAAATCTCTCCACCATTTCTTGGCGGAACCAATCATCTAAAACACTACAAAGTCGACCTCACTGGTCTCAACTATACCCATGTTGCGCAACACCTCGCAGTAACAGTCTAGATAATCATGTGGGTCCTTATAAGGTGAACCACTAAAATGAATAGGGAAGATCTTGGTAAACTTATCCAACCTCAACAAGGCCTTAGAAGACATAGCGTGCCTATCACCATCTTGTGCCGTAACAACTGGCTAAACCACCTCAATTGGGGGGGCTACTAGAGTCTAATACAAGGGAGGAGGCTTCTCTAAGGTGTGAGTAGTGGGAGTCTGTGATCCCCTCCCAGCCCGAGAGACAACTGGTGCCACCGGGAATGTACCGGTTTGGGCCACACTCTCCATAAGGCCCACCAAGCGGACTAGAGCGTCCTGAAGCGCTAGAGTGGCTATGAACCCCTCTAGGACCTGAACTGGTCTGATGGGCACGATCAGAGGTGGGACCTCTTCCTCATGATCAATCTAAGGTTCCATTGTGGGTGCTGCTGCTCGAGCTCTAGGCTAAGCTCTACCTCTACCTTGGCCTCTTCCCCTTGTAGTAGCTGCTACAGGGGGCTCCGCCTCCTGTCTGGCTGTAGATGTTATACATGTTCTCACCATCTGTGAGAGAACATGAATAGAATAGTTCAATCATAAATGATAGAATAAAAGCAAAATAGAGAAGGAAAGAAGTGAAATTTTTCCCTAAACTCCATAGCCTCTAGAAGATAAGTACAGACGTCTTTGTATCGATCCTCCAGACTCTACTAAGCTTTCTCGTGAGTTGTGAAACCCAGGAAACCTATTGATCTAAAACCAACAAGTCACGACCCGAAATTTTTTCCCTCTGGACCATGATTGCGCCTAACATTTCACTTGCTAGGCAAGACAACATTAGATATAGTTATTAACTATTTTTGACAATTCAAATTAAATGAAAACCAATAAACTGAATAAATTGAAATAGAGTAAATAAACTAAAATAATAGCGATATCCAAATACAATCTCAGAACTAGTGTCACAAGTACACGAGCGACTAGAGTACTACAAATAATAGTCTGAATGAAAGCATATGTAACGACCTGACCAACCGTTTTGCACTCTAGCACGTCGATCAACGGTCTGCGGCCTTGAGTAGCTTCAGTTCAGGTATTATGACTTGTACGTGTGGTCGAAATTGAATTTCGAAAAGTTCAAAGTTGATTTGGAAAGAATTCTAAATTCGAAAGCTTTATGTTGGAAGCTTTAAGTTGGAAGGGTTAACTAAGGTTTGACTTTTGAGTAAACAACCTCGGAATCGGGATTTGAAGGTTCCAATAGGTTGATAATTTTGGAATTTTGAAAGGGTGTATGTTTGGGTTGAGTATGGGGTGGTCCGGAAGCATTTCAGTGCCGATTAAGAAAAATTGGCATGTTGGAAGTTCTAAAATTTCATAAATTTGGTTTGAAGTGGATTTTGATGTTATCAATGTCCGTTTGGAGTTTCGATCCTTGGAATAGGTTCGTATCGTGATTTGTGACTTGTGCGTAAAGTTTGGCGTCATTGCGAAATGTTTAAATGTAATTCGGACGCGTTCGGCGAAGTTTGAAGGTTGGAAGAAAGTTTTTTGGCCGTCGATTCGTAATTTTGATATTGTTTGACGTGATTTGAGGCTTCGACTAAGTCTGTATTACGTTTTGGGATGTGTTGGCATGTTTGGATGAGGTACGGGGGGCCACTGGTTTGAAACGGATTGAAAACGAATTGGAATTCGGATTTGAGGAGATGACATTGCTACTGAAGACTAGTGTAATCGCACCTACAGAAGAAGTGGCCATGGGTGCGGTCACGCAGGTGTGTAGGGGCGTCGCAGTTACGATTTTTGATAAGAAAGTCTGGGGGCGCAGGTGGGAGGAAAATTCTGCACCTGCGAAGTCGCAGATGCGGAGAAGGGGTCGCAGAAGCGGTGTTGAGTGAGAGGCTGTGGTAGCGCAGGTGCGACGGAATTTCCGCACCTGTGAGCTTGCAGGTGCAGGCTGTTGGTCGTAGAAGCAAGAAGGGGCCTTGGTCTGAAGGAGCACGGAAGCGGAGGGACTCCATAGAAGTGGTATCTTGTCCACAAACGTAAAGTGTTGGGAGTCAGGGGGTTTTCACGGATGCGATGTTTGGACCGCACCTGCGGAACAACAGATATGGTCAAGTGGCCGCATGTGCGATGGTCGCTGGGCAGAGGGCCTTGTTAAGTACGTGTGCTTGCCTCATTTTCATTTCATTTTTTCCATGGGAACCGACCTTGAAGCAATTTTGGAGCGTCATTTTCATTTTCAATCGTGAGGTAAGTAATATCTACATGTTGTGAGTTAAATATACGAATTTGGGCTTGTAAATACATGAAAAATTATGGAAATTGTGGGATTTTAAGAGAAAACCAAGAAATTGGTATTTTTGAATTTTTACCACGAAATTGGACATGGAATGAGGAATAAATTATATATTTGAGTTCGTGGTGTTATGGATAAATTTTATCTTCAAAAAAATTTCGGAATCCGAGAACGTGAGCCCGAGGGTTGACTTTATTGACTTTTCGAGCGGAGTTGGGAAGTGTTATGAATTAATTAATTTTTTAATTTTTACCACGAAATTGGACATGGAATGAGGAATAAATTATATATTTGAGTTCGTGGTGTTATGGGTAAAGTTTAACTTCAAAAAAAATTTCAGAACCCGGGAACGTGAGCTCGAGGATTGACTTTATTGACTTTTCGAGCGGAGTTGGAAAGTGTTATGAATTAATTAATTATGATGTTGGAGTATATTTTTATTGGCTTCCGTGATCGCTTGACTAGTTTCGGAACGTTTGACTTGGAGTTGAGTGTTAGAGTGGTGTTGGAGCTGGTTATGGGACTTCGTAGCGAGGTAAGTCTCCTGTCTAACTTTTTGAGGGGGAAACTACCCCCTAGGTGATATAATTGTTATGTACTATTAGTTGTGGGTGCTACTTACGTAAAGCATGTTTATGTCCGGGTAGACTTAGAACTTTACCACGTAATATTTGGAATAATTGAATTCATTCTGCTGGATTAATTAATTGAAATTATAATTGAACTTGATTTAGAAATATATACATATATATTAGGCCAATCCTTATTATCTTGAGTTGTTGGCAAGTTATTTGAGAAATGGTAAAGGTTATACTCACCTTGTGTTCATGTACTGTATCGTAAGCTCGTGTCTCGTAATTCGATAATTCCTTTCCTTTCTTGTGGAGCGGGCCGAATGCCTTGGTAGGATTATGTACCACACTCTCATGGGATCGGGTCGTTCACCTCACCAGTATAATAGATGCATCTATGGTTTGTGTCGCTCGACCCTTGGCAATGTACACGTTATGATGGGCTCGGGTCGATCGCCTCGGCAGTATCATATTCTTTTAGAGATCTGGTCGTATAACCTCGGCATAATCATTATATCACTAGCAGTCCAAATATTCTCAAGATATTCCTTTCATTGATGCCTTGCATTTTATATGGGAATTCTTACCCGTTAGTTATTGGCACTTGATATTTTCGAGTTGTCGAGATGGAATACGAGATTGAGAAATTGATATCGTTAAAAGAAATTTGGAAGATTGTGTTAGTTATAGATTTACCTTGCTAATATTGTTGTACTCTTATCTGCTTATGATTTACCATATTGATTTATTGGACCACTAGTAAGTGTTGGTGTAGACCCCTCATCACTACCTCTCTGGGGTTAGGCTAGATACTTACTATGTACGCGTTGATTTACGTACTTATGCTGCACTTTTGCACTAAATGTGGAGGATCTGACAAGTTCATTTGATGATCATCTTGGCTCGTAGGCGCAGTTGTTGAGGAGACTTCATGTGAGCTGCATTCCAATCTACGAATCGCAGTCCATAGAGTCTCCATGGTACTATTTATTTTATCTTGTCTTATTCACATTCTAGACATATGTTGTATTATTATTGTACTCCTTAGTAAATGCCCATGCACTTGTGACACCAAGTTTTGGGGGTACCTATTGGGTTTTCGTTAATGTAGTTCGTATAATTTTTATCATTTCACCTTGTAATTTACACCTTATACGGAAATTGGAAAATAAAATCACGGGTTTTCTACGAGTACTAGATTTTACACTATTTATTCAAAGGGTTTCATGATTTAGAAAATAATAAAATGAGTAACTAAGTTGATTAATCATTGTTGGCTCTCCTAACAGCGGTGTTAGGTGCCATCACGACCTATAGCGGATTTTGGGTCGTGACAGCTTGGTATCAGAGCGTCAGGTTCACTTAGATCTCACGAGTCATGAGCAAGTCTAGTCGAGTCCTGCGGATCGGTATGGAGGCGTCTTTGCTTATCTTCGGGAGGCTACAGGGTTGTTAGGAGCACTTCCCTTCTTTATTCCTCATCCTGCAATTTGATTTTATTAAAGTTTATGCCTTCATTTCCTTCCCACTCGGTCTTATGCGACGTGGGGCACTTGTCATCAATTGAGCATCGAGGTGTTGTAAATGGTACCGCAACTATGGTGCAAGATGTTTTTCCCTGCATATTAGAGTGGGCTATTATTGTCAACTTGCGGAAGGGTGTTCTATCGTTTCAACCCAGTATCTGTATTTCTGATGGTTTCGAGGCTATGCACGGATTATTATGAGGTTCATGCATTGTTATCATACATTGTTGGTGTAATTGTAGGGTTTTCATTTATGTGTCGAGGAAGTGAATGACTTGAAATGAGGATTTCTCAGTGCACGATTTAGAGGTTCGGCATTTAAATCCAACGGAGGAAAGGCAATCGGACTATGGATGTTCAGGCTTTGGGTAATGGAGTAACGAGACTTGATATTTTCGAGCAAGGTGGAATTCTCATTTGTGACGTGTTGTCATTGTCCTTGTTTGAACTCATTAAGGTCCGCCAGTGTTATGGTCTTCTTCGATTTGCCTTCGGGCCAGGGTGTTGTGAAATGGTTCCTGAGAAGCGTTGTCAAAGATAGTAGTGTGTAGAAGTTTCGTAATCAAATTGGTGTTTCCAATGTTGATGGCTCGAGAAAGATGATCTTCTAGGAGGTTTAGAGTTGGTAGAAATTTGTTAGTTCAGGTGCTACATGTATGGATTTGATTTAAGGCAATATTTGGGCAGTGAAGGATGAGGAGGACATGGCGGGAGGTGTCTCGCGGTGGTTGCTTTACTAGCAGGTCAAGTATGAAAAGAAAAGGTCGAGAAGTTGCTTAAAGGAGATGGTTTAACCGAAGTGAGAGTGGTAGAGTAGCACATGGATTCTGTGGTAGGATAGTCACATGCCTTGAGAAAAGTTTAGAGCGATTTAGGAATCGAGTGGGAAGCGACTAGGTCTATGAATTTTATTTGAGATGGAAGCTACAATACTGAGAAAAACTGAGTATGGAAAAGGGGAGTTTGCTTTAAATGAAGAGGGGTGTAATAACTTGATTACTATTTTTTTATGCAACATGACTTCGAGTTTGGAACGTATTGTCGGACTTTTAGTTGATGTCAGTAGGGAAGGAACAGACTTGTACAGCTGGTGGACAAGCATGGGCTCATGGGGGTTTACTGAATGTGTGGTAATTGTACGCAGTGTAGCGTCGTTGGAAGATATCGGCATGGAATTCTACAGGTGGGTTATCTCCTGTGAGAGGGTTAGAGGTTGCATGATGTTGATGAAGCTTCTACGAAAAATTCTACTTGCTACCCGGTAAGAAGTCGAATTTGTGATTGTGGCTGATGATTCAGAATGTTCATGAAAGGTTTAACAAAAGATTTCGAGAAATTGGGCGGGTTAAAGGTGGGAGATCATGGACATTGAGAAGGAGGAATCTTTGTGGGTTCTAGGTTTATGTAATTGTAGCTTAAAGCTAAGTGGGGGAGCCCACAGTTCACTATTGGATCGCGTGGTTGTCTGCTTGTGCGATTTCTTGTTATCGGTGCATTAGTGGGTTATTATAACTAAGAAAATAAAAAATCAGGGGTAATTCGAGCGAAGAACTTGATGAATGTGTGTTATACTTCTCCTTATCGATTCATGTGCAGTTTTGGGAAGAATCAGAGTTTATGCTTCTTGTGGATGTGATGTACAAGGAAAATAATTTAGTCGGTTACTCCTTTGAGAGGGTGTGTTGGAGTTTGGTTATACCCGGGACCAGGATAGAGTGGGTGGCTCTCAATAGTGGTTTTAATGGGTTCAAGGATGTATGCACGGTGTAAGGATTTTGGGTTCGTTGAAGATCGAGTTTTTGCCGTGGGTATTGAGACAATTTGATCTCGTGATTTGGGTCATTCGGGATGAATGTTGATCGAGTTTCGTTATGTTTTTGAATGGAGCTATTATTATTTTTAAGGCAGGTTAAGAGTAAATTGGAGGAAGTTGGGTCGGTTGGTAATGGTTTGAATCAACGTGATTGAGGCAATGATCAGTTCCTACCGCGTGTTAATATTATACAGGTAATTTATGGCGGTACGTGCGGGCTTGACAACCGTCGTAATTTGATTGATTTGCAGGTATTTGATTATAATGTCTTGTATGTATAGATGGATCCAAAAAGAGTTATGGTGGTTCAGACCACAACTTGAGGTTTGTAGTTTCTGCGGTAATGGGAATTCGATTGCGTGTTGCCATCGTTCCTCTGAAATGTGTTGAGTGAAAGGGGTTCTAGACGATGAAGTGTTTATTATATTGGTGGTTCATAGTTATGATGAAATTCTTGTACTCTCGCGTAGTGGCATGATAGGTGCACTGAGCATATGGGAATTGGAAGTTGAGGATCAAGGATGCGGTTCGGTGTTGACAAGAATTTCACGAGCTCGGGTGAGCAGAAAAGAATTCACATGTTCTGAGTAAGCTGGTATTTTCTTTAGTGTCACCTGAGAACATCGTCCTATGTAAAAGGCTTTGTGTACTAATTTGCGGATTCTCGATTTGCTTTATAGCATTAGCACTATTGGTGGTATGGAGGTGCAGGCCTTGCTACCTGGTGCGGAAGGTCGTGGGAGCGTATCACACGGGAAAATCTGTATAAGTGTGACATGTTAGTCACTTGACTGTTAAAGATTGAAACCAAGCATGGAGATTATGGTACCATCGTTAATATGAGAGTTTATGCCTGGAAGGCGCTTAATTCCTTTGGTTGTGAACTGTGGGAGTTTGTTCCGGATTGGAACAACTGCTCGTGTGTGTCATGAATAGGGCCATTATGGATCCTCGAAAGTTTGTTGGCCCATTATGATATAATCAGGATCGACTTGAGGTCCATTTGTGGGTGTAATGTGAATGTGTGCTCTACGTCAGGTCAGATGTGTTCATTTGGCATAGCATTGCTTACAGGGGAGTCTTCCGGCATTGGATGTTATTCCCGTCGTCAGCTATTCCATGTAATACTCTATTGTTCCATGTAGGTTGTGAGACGACTTGATTATTCGCACATATGTTGTGGTCCCATGTAGCTTGTGGTATTATATGAGCATGATGGCTCTAGAGATGCAGGTCATTTATTGCACCTTAGTCGTGCCTGGGTTTTGTAGCGTATGGCGCTATCCGTCTCCCCAGGGTTGTATTTTTTCATTTGGCGTGCTTATGGTCGATATTCGGGTATTTCGTAGATATAAGAATTATGGCTTGATGGGTATCTCCTTATTTATTGTTATATGTGGATCGGGTGGTACACCGCCACATATATGTTACTTGGATTGGGTTGCACGCCACATCGGTATCGTGTGTGGAACGAATTGCATGCCGCAACAGTGAGATGTTGAGTACGGTTCCCTATATCTATTCTTGGGTATTTTGTTTCTCATTCTCAGAAAAGGGTTCATAGCATATGTTTGATCATTTTATTCGTTACGCGGGCTGGGTAATTCTTTTCCAGAGTTCGTTCCTCATTATGTGTCATATCAAGTTGTGGCTTGCCGGCATTGATGGCATCATATGAGATCTTGGTCAGTGTTTGAGGTGGCTTATTGCCTAAATAGCTTGTACTGGGTGAGACGAGATTATTGGACCTGAAATAAGTGCAATCAGATCTGTATAAGGTATATTAAAGAGCAAATATCGTTATTCAGTTCAGAATGAGGTAATGGTTCTTGTCAGGAGGACAAACTCCATGATTTGTTGATTTGGCAGATGGTTATGAGTTTCTACACATCTCTTTCATCGTGGGAGTGTTGCAAGAGTTGGAACCGGGCTTACATGTGTAATGAGGTGTATTGCGGGCATTAGATTCGTGAAATTTCAGCTACTATGGTCGGAGGATGCTATTATGGTCAAACGACTTATGCGGTGCATGTCGTGATTTCAACGGAGGAGCATGATCATGTCGATACAGTGTGTGGTGATTGATGAGGTGTTTGTATGTTAGAATTGGGTCTCGTGGAGAATTCCAGATGTTGGAATTTGGTTCTAAAGCTTGTTAGATAAGGTTATAGGAAGGATCTCCAGTCTGGCTCGAGCTAACGTGCTCACATGGATTGTGGTGGCACTGTTAGGTGCACGTGGTGTTAAATAATAATTTTGGACAACTTCGGAGCAGTTCTTAGCACGTTCGAGGACGAATGTATGTTTAAGTGGAGGAGAATGTAACGACCTGACATGTCATTTTGGGCTCTAGTGCTTCGATCAGCGGTTTGAGGGCTTAAGTAGCTTCACTTCATGTATTATGAATTGTACGTGTGGTTGGAATTAAATTTTGGGAAGTTAGAAGTTGATTTGGAAAGAAAATTCTAAATTCGGAAGCTTTAAGTTGGAAGGGTTGACTAATGTTTGACTTTTGAGTAAACAACCTCGGAATCGGGATTATAAGGTTCCAATAGGTTCATATGATGATTTCGGACTTGGGCGTATGTTCGGGTTAAGTATCAGGTGGTCCGAAAGTATTTCAGCGTCTATTATGGAAAGTTTGCATTTTGGAAGTTCTAGAATTTCATAAGTTTGGTTTGAAGTGATTTTGATGTTATCGATATCCGTTTGGAGTTCCGAGCCTTGGAATAATTTTATATCATGATTTATGACTTGTGTGTAAAGTTTAGCGTCATTTCGGAATGTTTAAATGTAATTCGGACGCGTTCGGCGAAGTTTGTAGGTTGAAAGTTGGAAGAAAGGTTTTTGGCTGTCGATTTGTAGTTTTGATGTTGTGTGACATGATTTAAGGCTTCGACTAAGTCCATATCACGTTTTGGAATATGTTGGTACATTAGGATGGGGTCCCAGGGGCCTCGGGTTTGAAACAGATTGAAAACGGATTGGAATTCGAGTTTGAGGAAATGTTGTTGCTGTTAAAGACTGGTGTAATCACACCTCGGAAGGAGTGGTCGCAGGTGCGATCACGTAGGTGTGTAGCGAGTCATCGCATGTGCGATTTTCGTGAAGAAGTTCTGGGGCGCAGGTGCGAGGAAAATTCTGCACCTGTGAAGTCGCAGACACAGAGAAGGGGTCGCTGTATTGGTAAAAAAAAAGTTTCACACGTAAGCCTGCTCTTGACAACTTAGCCAGTTATGTGGACACAGGAGAATGCGACAGCTGGATGTGATTCTTTGAAGAGGTACGGTACAAAGAGGCACGATTCAATAAACCCTCGAGCTCATCAGCCACGGGAAAATCAACTTGATCAAGACAGGGAAGAGACACGGTCAAAATGAATCTGGACAAAGCTACGGGCAGATTCAAGAACCCACAATTGATTACTCGTACGTTATGTAACCGTACCCCAATAACCGTTATCCTTTTTAACGCCCCATTAATGTCATAATTAGTCATTAATGGGCAATCATAGCAAGAGTTGTGCGTTATATCAAGGAATCTCCTATACAAGGGAGGGGAACACAGCTTGTAAAGGCATCTGATTCTCAAATACAATCTACTTTACTTTTCTATATTTCTACAATATTGTCTATTATTCATTTTTCTCTATTTCCTTGATTATTAGTAACCTGTGTTCATCCTAGAAATATCTTTAGTCAAAGGATCTAATTCTTTGGTGAAACAAATTGGTTCCATTACCGGGAATCTGATAATCTTTGTTTGCTTTTCAAGTGATATCCTCTGAACTATGTCGAACTCCAATGACAACAACCAGCAAAGGAATGAAACCCCAGTTCCATCGCCTTCAGGAACTCTAAGTGGTTCAAGGGAACAATCCCCATAAAGATCCAATAACAACAATGGTGATAATGATCAAATGGTGGAACAAGATCGAGTAAAGCAAATGATTGTAGAGTATGTGAGCCAAGCTTTGCAAGAATTAGCGAGGGGATTACCGGCAGCGTTACCTGCCACCCCCCAATAATACCATCACCATGGAAAATCCTCAATCTGGGTTGGCAAACTCAAGAAGGGGAGATAATCCTAATGAATCTCTCGAAGAAAGACCAGGTATATCTAATAACTCAGAATTACAAAATTTGCTGCTAACCATGCAGAAACAGATGAAGGAGCAGAATGATCGTATCGAACAAATTCCTGGAGTACCGCCTATCATCAAAGGCATTGATGTTTATAGGTATTCTCAACAACCTTGGAAGCCAAGTGCGGCACCCTTGCCTATATTTCCAAGAATTTTAAAATGCCTGACGTTCCCAAATATGATGGAACAACTGACCCACGTGATCATGTGACTGCTTTCACTACTGTAGTAAAAGGCAACGACTTAACAAAACAAGAGATTGAATCAGTCCTTGTCAAAAAATTTGGGGAAACACTTACCAAAGGAGCCCTAACCTGGTATTCTCTTCTCCCTGAAAATTCTATTGACTCTTTTGCTGAGCTTGCAGATTCATTTATAAAAGCACACCCTGGTGCACAAAAAGTTGAGAAAATAATGGAAGACATATTCAAAATAAAATAAGGAGACACGGAACTACTCTGTGAGTTTGTAGATAGGTTTCAACGAGAAAGAATGCAGTTACCCAGGGTGCCTGATAATTGGCAGCCATGGAATTCGCAAGCAACCTAAACGATAAAAGCTCAGAAGCAACGAGACGACTTAAGGAAAGTCTAAGATAATTCCCCGCTACAACATGGAACGATGTATATAACAGGTATAGTACTAAACTCATAATAGAAGAAGATATCATTGCTCGTTCGAGAGATGAAGATCATTCCAGATCTAGACGTCCTGAATCAGACAGAAGATCAGGTAAAAACAGGTACGATCCTTACTTAGGACCCTCGGGACGTGATATTCATCCCAGGTTCGAAAACACTAGGTCAGACTATAGACCACAAGGAAGAGACGTAGTCTCATCCTCGTCTAGATCCAAAAAAGATCGAGATGAACGACCTAGAGGTAATTCTCGAATTTGGGATCATACCTTTAATGTAAGTACTACTGAACTTGTCTCAATATTAAGGAACATGGGAGACA
>ML361523.1:0-14461 GCA_005239505.1 Nicotiana paniculata
ATTCCTATATTACTTGTCGACCACGTACACTTGCGTGTGCATTGGGAAATCAACCAACAGTCGGTGTGAAGAATCACCTTTGTACCCATCAAGTATGGGCGGAACTTCTCCATAGCAAAGACAATATCAAGGAGATCTTTTTCGGTTACTGTGTAGTTGACTTGGGCATCATTCATGGTCTTACTAGCATAGTAGACCGGATGGAAGATTTTGTTGATACGTTGCCCCAATACCGCCATATCGCTTGCATCACACATGAGCTCAAAAGGTAAGCTCCAATTCGGTGCGGTGATAATAGGATTAGTAGTCAACTTATACTTGAGCAATTCGAATGCCTTCATACAATCTTCGTTGTAATGGAACTTGGCATCCTTCTTCAGAAGTTTGCACAAGGGGTTTACCACCTTAGGAAAATCCTTGATGAATCGGCGATAGAACCCCGCATGAACCAGGAAGATCCTCACTCCCTTCATGGATGTAGGGGGAGGGAGTTTGGAGATCACTACAATTTTGACTTTATCAACCTCAACTACCATGCTTTGAAATTTTGTGGCCAAGGACAATGCGTTCCTCGACCATGAAGTGACATTTCTCCCAATTTAAAACCAAGTTTGTTTCCTCACATCTTGCCAATACCTTGTCCAAGTTGTCTAAGAACTCTTCAAAAGACTCTCCACCACTGAAAATCATCCATGAAAAACTAAAGAAAGTCCCCCACCATATCGGTGAAGATGGCCATCATACACCGTTGAGAAGTCGTCGGTGCATTGCATAACCCAAATGGCATCTGCGAGAATGCGAAAGTACCATAGGGACAAGTGAAAGTGGCCTTCTCTTGGTCCTCAGGAGAAATAAGAATCTGATTGTAGTAGGAGTATCCATCAAGGAAGTAATAAAAAGCACGTCCGGCCAACCTATCCTGCATTTGATCAAGAAATGGAAGCAACAAAAAATATTTCCGAGTGACTTTGTTGAGCTTCCTATAGTCCATGCACACTCTCCACCCTGTGAATTTCTTGTGGGGATTAATTAATTTTTGTCATTTGTTATCACAGTCATGCCCCCTTTCTTTGGGACACATTGCACCGGAGAGGTCCACGAGCTATCGAAAATGGGGTAAATAACCACGGCATCCAACCATTTGATGATCTCCTTCTTCACTAACTCTTGTATTGATTCATTTAATCTTCTTTGATGTTCCATGGAGGGTTTGGAATCCTCGTCCAAAATAATCTTGTGCATGTAAAAGGCGGGGCTTATACATCGAATATCCGCCTATGTCCATCCTATAGCTTTCTTCCTCTTTTGGAGCACCACCAAAGTAGAATCTACATGCACGTTAGTCAAGCAAGAGGAAAGAATAACAGGTAAAGTGGAACAAGGACCAAGAAACACATACCTAAGATGTGAAGGCAAAGGTTTTAACTCCAAAGTGGGAGGCTCCTCGATTGAGGGCTTTGTTGGAGGAGTCTTTCGGTTCTCAAGATCTAATGACAATTTTCGGGGTTCATAAGTATATGACCCCATTCCTTGCAAAGCATTGACACATTCCACAAATCCTTCCTTCTCATTATCATCATGATTAAGCAACACAGCTTCCAAGATATCCTCAACATTCATCACAACACTAGCATCATCAACAATCACTTCGGTCACTAAGTCCACAAACGAACAAACTTCGTTCGTATTCGGTTGCCTTATCAATTTGCACACATGGAAAATCACTTTTACATCACCCACCCGAAAAGTGAGCTCACCAGATTCCACATCAACTAAAGCCTTCCCCGTAGCAAGGAAAGTTCTACCTAAGATAATAGGCACCTCATAGTCAACCTCACATTCAAGAATCACAAAGCTTGCCGGAAGGATGAACTTATCAACACGAACTAACACATCATCAATAATACCCAATGGTCTCTTCATAATCCGATCTTCCATTTGCAACCTCATAGATGTGGGTCTTGGTTTCCCAATTCCCAAAGTTTTGAACATAGAGTAGGGCATCAAGTTGATATTTGCCCCCAAATCAGATAGAGCTTTGGGCACTCCCAATAGTGAAAGGGATTTTGAAAGCGACAGGATCTTCCAATTTCGGAGCAATTGAGTGCACAATAGCACTCACTTGATGAGTCATCTTGATAGTCTCACAATTCATTGATATTTTCTTCGTTACCAAACATTTCATGAACTTTGCATAACCCGACATTTGTTCCAACGCCTCAACCAACATCACATTAATGGACAAACTCTTCATCATATCAATAAAATTCTTGAATTGGTTCTCACTGTTTTGCTTTGAGACCTTTGAGGGTATGGAGGAGGAGGCCTTGGTATTGGTTCTTTGGCCTTTTGCACTACCGATTCCGGTATGTCAATCACGTGCTCCGTAGATGGGTTCACATTTTCTTGGGTCTCCTCCACACTTCCATCAATGTCAATTGTCACTTCTTCATTAGTTTGAACCACATTACTTGGAGTCTTATCATCTTTAACCAACACGTCATTATCCACAATTCTTCTTTGATTTGAGGTGGTTTCATCTCCACTTCTTCCGCTCCTCGTGGTTACGGCCATGGCATGTCTCGTGTTGTTCCCACCCTTTGGGTTCACCACTGTATCACTAAGTAGTGCCCCCTTAGGACGAGTGTTTAAAGAATGCGAGATTTTCCCCAATTGAACTTCCAAATTGCAGAGTGAAGTGGTGTGGGAGGCTAATTGAGCACCAGAGTCAGCATTTTTCTCCATCATTTATTTGAACATATTTTCAACCCGTCCCATTTCATTATTGGAAGAACTAGAAACTTGAGACGGATATTGTAACGACTCGGTCGGTCTTTTTAAGAATTAGCACCCCGATCCCCTATTGACTGTTTCTTCCATGTCTATTTATGTTATTGGAACTTGTCGGAGCGTTGAGTGGTGAAATCCGGGTTGATTTTGGACACATAGTCCATAAATGTGGAATTTAGCTTTAGAAATCTGGCCGTAGCTAGAGCTGTGTGAAGATGTATCTGGAATGGAATTCCATCGACTCCGTTAGCCCCGTTGAATGATTTTGGGGTTAGGAGCACATTCGGAATGTGTTTTCAAGGTCGGTTGTGAATTTAGGCTTGAATTGGCTAATGTTAGAATTTCGGCGATTTCGGCCGATAGGTGAAATTTTGATATCGGACTAAGAATGGAATTCTGAAAGTGACAGCAGGTCCATAATGTCATTTATGACCTGTGTGCAAAATTTGAGGTCATTCGGGTGAGTTTAGACGTGTTTCGGCATCAGATGTGAATTCTAAAAAATTTCTAAGTTCTTAGGCTTTAATCTATGCATAATTGATTATTTTGATGTTATGAGATGTGTTTTTAAGGCTCGAACAAGTTTGAAAAAGGTACTAAGGTCAGTTGGTAGGTTTGGTTGAGGTCCTGGGGCCCTCGGGGTTGTTTCGGATGCCCAACGAGTGAGTTTGAGAAGTTGAGAAACAGCTGAACCATTCTGGTTCTGGTGTCTCGCACCTACGATGGTATTTCCGCAGGTGCGGACACGCAGGTGTGAAGGAGGTGCCGCAAGTGTGACCCCAGGCCATTATATGAATTTCCGCACCTGCGATGGTATTTCCGCAGGTGCGGGCACGTAGGTGCGACCCCAGCCACTTAATGAATTTTCGCACTTGCGATTGGGTTTCCGCAGGTGCGCTCCCAGTGTCGCAGGTGAGAAATGTCTGGGCAGTTTATACAAAAAATCCGAGGGTTTGAATTTCATAATTCCAAAATCGATTGTGAGCTCGGAACTTGGCGATTTTCAGTGGGATTTGAAGAGGAGAATCATAGGTAACGTTTTCTTACCTTAATCCCTTTATATATCGATAATGTCTATCATTTTGCTCAATCTAATCAATGAAATTGGATGAAAAACCATGAAAATTGGAAGAGGTTTTCCCAAGTCGAAATCTGAGGATTTAGGGAGATTTAGACGTCGGATTTTGTTGATTCTTGTTCGAGTGGGTTCATGAGCCAATAGGTGTTCGAGAAATATAAATTTTACTCGATTCCTAGGCGTGGGACTGGGGGGCTTTTTGGGCGAATTTCCTAATTTCGCGTATTATCTTATAAATAATTAGTTATTTTGTTCCCTTGAAGTGATATTTACACCATGCAATCGATTTGAATAGATTTGGACCACGCGGAGTCAGATACTCGTGGCAAGAGCGTGGTATTGAGTTGATTAGTGCAGTCAAGGTAAGTGGCTTGCCTAATTCTGTGTTGGGGACTTTCCCTTAGGCGTTTTTATACTGATTTTGTTATGTGGACGCTGTGTACGCGAGGTGACGAGTACGTACACGGGTCATAGTTGCTAAAATCCTATTTTTACTCCTACGAAATCGCTCATTTTCATTCACATATTGCTGTTTCCATCTTAATAGAGTAGAAAGCTTAAGAGTAAGCATGCCTACCTGTTCTGACTTGATTTCCTCTTATTTGCTACTAGTCACATCGTGCTTAGGTAACTTTACTCTATTCTTGCCTTTTTTTCCATGGATTGTTTAATTAAGCCAAAATTGACATACTTCTACTTTGAATATTTAAAATGGGACTACGGACCGAGATCCAGGAGCTTTCCCCATGTACTGCATTTCATATTTAAATTGGGACTACGGACCGAGATCCGGGAGCTTTCCCCCTGCACTGAAATGCATATTTAAATTGGGATTACGGACAGAGACCCAGGACTTTTCCCCCTGTACTGCATAGCATATTTAAATTGGGACTACGGACTGAGATCTGGGAGCTTTCCCCGTGTACTGCATTGCACATTTACTGTTGAGATATATGTTGTGCTGAGTCGAGGGCTCTCTTTCTGTTATTAAATCTTTCCGTCTTCGTTAATCCTGTTTATCATTGCTTATCTGTATTTCACTGTTTTAAATTATATATTGACTTGTTTTTACAAACTCATTAGGGCCTCAACCTGACCTCGTCACTACTTCACTGGGGTTAGGCTTGGCATTTACGGAGTGCCGAATGTGGAGTACTCACGCACTTTCCTGCACATGTTTTCCCCATGTGTAGATCCAGGTACCAGCACCCAGTATCATGGCTAGGAGTTGTTCTAGCAGCAGCCAGGAGACCGCGAGGTAATTCTGCCCCATCCACAGAATCCCACGAGTCCTCTTCTACTCTAGTATAGGCATAGAAGATGTATATTTTTCCATTGTTTCATTGTGTAGAGCTACATTTAGTGTAGATCTTGTGACTATGGTGACATTCTGATTTTTGGCAAGTAAATGTATATGCTGAGCAGCTACATTATATCTACTTGAGTTCTTTTTCTGGCTTTATTTTATTGATTCTATCATTTTCCGCAAATTCTAGGCTTACCTAGTCATAGAGACTAGGTGCCGTCACGATACTTTTCAGAGGGCTTGGGTCGTGAAAAGTTGGTATCAGAGCGTCTAGGTTCATAGGAGTCACAAGCCGGTTTATTAGTGTCTCGCGGATCGGTGCGGAGACATCCGTATCTATATTCGGGAGGCCATGTAACTGTTAAGAACAATCAAATTCTTTGGAATTCCTTATCGTGCTAGTTACTATCATCAAATTCTTAAACTCTATTCTACTCTTGCTTGCAGATGGTTTGTACCCGTACCAGACGTACTGATGACCAGGCACCCGAGCCCCCAGTCAGAGCCACCAGATGCAGGGGTCGAGGCAGAGGACGAGCACGCGGTGCAGCCCGAGCACCGGCAACAGCAGAGGCAGAGGAGCCCCCAGCAGCTACAGTTGGAGGGTCACAGGAGGTCCCTACTATTACCCCAGACCTCCAGGAGACATTGGCCCAGTTCTTGAGTGCCTTCAATACTCTGTCTCAGGCGGGTCTACTCCCGATAGCTCCAGCTACATCCCAGGCCGGAGGAGGGACACAGACTCCCGCAACCCGTACTCCTGAGCAGAGAGTTCATATTGGGCAGGTTCCAGAGTATATTCCTATGTCCCCAGCAGCTCCAGCTCAGCATGAGACTAGGATAGCTGTTCCTGAGGCAGAGCAGCTCCAACTTGAGAGGTACAAGAAGTACCACCCATCTGAGTTCAGCGGACTAGCTTCGGATGACGCCCTGGGTTTTCTTGAAGGGTGTCATCACATTCTCCGCACTATGGGTATTGTGGAGACGAGTGGTGTTTCTTTCACTGCTTTCCAGCTGAGGGGAGCAGCTTATCAATGGTGGCGTGCTTTTGAGCTTAGTAGCCCGGACGAGGCAGCTTCACTTACTTGGGCTCATTTTTCCGAGATATTCTTACTTGAGTTTGTCCCTCAAAGCTTCAGGGATGCTTGGCATGAGAAGTTTGAGAAGCTATGCCAGGGTGCCATGATTGTGTCAGAGTATGCAGTCCGTTTCAGCGATTTGGCTCGCCATGCACCAGCTTTGGTTGTCACTGTCAAAGAGAGGGTTCGACGCTTTATTGAGGGACTCCACCCCAGTATTCGGACCAGCATGGCCAGAGAGCTGGAGACCAATATTACTTACGAGCAGGCCGTGAGTATTGCCCGGAGGATTGAGACTATGTTAGCCCGGGACAGGGAGGAGAGAGAGGCCAAGAGGTCTCGAGAGACTGGTCATTTTTCAGGAGCCCGTGCACCAGTAGCACGCTTTGGTAAGGGTTTTGTGAGTGGCCCTATTCATTCAGCTCTCCCAGCAGCCAGTGGTATTCCAGCTCCTCCTAGACCTCAGGAGCCTTATTATGCACCACTAGTATCTCAGGTGCCTCTTGCTCGAGGTGCTGTCACTGGCTAGCCCAACAGGCCAGCTCAGAGTCAGCAGCGGCCGCCACGTCCTTCGAGGGGTTACTTTGAGTGTGGTGACCCTCATCATATGATCAGAGATTTCCCTAGAGCGAGGAGGGGCGCACCACCTCAGACTTATCAGGGTGCACCTCCTCAGATTTATCAGGCTCCACGTCTTCCACCAAGTCCCCCAGTTATTCTTCCAGCCCCAGCTGCTACCCCACCACCTCAGGCAGCTCGAGGTGGAGGTCGGGGAGGTCGAGGTCGCCCTAGAGGGGGAGGCCAGGCCAGGTACTATGATCTTCCAGCCCGGTCTGAGGCCATTGCTTCAGATTCAGTCATTACAGGTATTATTCCCGTTTGTCATAGGGATGCATTAGTATTATTTGACCCAGGCTCTACATATTCATATGCGTCTTCCTATTTTTCTACACATCTGGGGATAGCCCGGGATTCTTTGAGTTCCCCTGTTTATGTTTCTACTCCGGTGGGAGATTCTCTTGTTGTGGACCGCGTATATCGGTCATGTTTGATTACTATCAGTGGTTTTGAGAGCAGATCTGATTTGCTACTACTTAGTATGGTAGATTTCGATGTTATATTCGGTATGGACTGGCTGTCTCCCTATTATGCTATTCTTGATTATCACGCCAAGATCGTGACGCTGGCTATGCCAGGATTTCCGAGGTTAGAGTGGAGAGGTTCCTTGGAGTATACTCCCCGCCGAGTCATTTCTTTTCTTTAGGCTTAGCGGTTGGTTGAAAAGGGGTGTGATGCATACTTGGCTTATGTGAGAGAGTTAGTGTTGAGACCCCTACAGTTGAGTCAGTTCCAGTTGTCAGGGACTATTCTGATGTATTTCCAGCTGATCTTCCGGGTATGCCACCCGATAGAGACATTGATTCGGCATTGACTTGTTGTCCGACACTCAGCCCATTTCCATTCCTCCTTATCGCATGGCTCCTCCTGAGTTGAAGGAGTTGAAGGAGCAGTTACAGGAGTTGCTAGAGAAGGGATTCATCAGGCCCAGTGTATCACTTTGGGGCTCTCTGGTATTATTTGTGAAGAAAAAGGATGGCTCGATGCGTATGTGTATTGACTAGCGGCAACTGAATAAGGTGACAGTGAAGAACAGGTACCCATTGCCACGCATCAATGATCTATTTGACCAGTTACAGGGTGCTATAGTGTTCTCCAAGATTGATCTACGTTCTGGTTATCATCAGTTGAAGATTCGGGGACCGGATATCCCAAAGACTGCCTTCAGGACCAGATATGGCCACTATGAGTTTCTTGTTGTGTCATTTGGGCTGACCAATTCCCCAGCAGCCTTCATGCACCTGATGCACAGCATATTTCGGCCGTATCTTGATACTTTCGTCATTGTGTTCATTAATGACATTCTGGTATATTCTAGGTCCCAGGAGGATCATGAACAGCACTTGAGGACCATGCTTCAGACATTGAGGGAGAAGAAGTTGTATGCCAAGTTTTCTAAGTGTGAATTTTTGCTTGATTCTATGGCATTCTTAGGCCACGTGGTGTCTTCGGATGGGATCAAGGTAGATCCGAAGAAAGTGGAAGCGGTACAGAGTTGGCTTAGACCGTCCTCAGCTACTAAGATCCATAGTTTCCTCGATTTGGCTGGGTATTATCGCCATTTTTGGAGGGATTTTCATCCATCTCAGCGCCTATGACCAGACTGACCCAGAAGGGTGCATCTTTTATATAGACTGAGGAGTGTGAGAAGAGATTTAAAAGCTCAAGACTGCCCTGACTACAGCTCCTGTGTTGGTTTTGCCTACCGGTTCTGGATCCTATACAGTTTATTGTGATGCTTCGAGGATTGGCTTGGGAAAGGTGTTGATGCAGGACGGTAGGGTGATTTCCTACGCATCCAGACAGTTGAAGGTCCATGAGAAAAACTACTCTGTTCATGATCTCGAGTTGGCAACAATTTTTCACTCCCTGAAGATATGGCGTCATTATTTATATGGTGTTCCCTGTGAGATATTCACGGATCACTGGAGTTTGCAGAACATATTCAAGCAGAAGGAACTAAATCTGCGCCAGCGTAGGTGGTTGGAGTTGCTAAAGGACTATGAAATCACTATATTATACCACCCGGGGAAGGCCAATGTGGTGGCCGACGCCTTGAGTCATCGGGCGGATAGTTTGGGGAGTTTGGCATATCTTCATGCAGCTGAGAGGCCTCTAGCCTTAGATGTTCAGTCCTTAGTCGATATTGGATCTTTCTGAGCCTCGCCGGGTATTATCTTGTGTGGTTGCTCGATATTCCCTTCATGACCATATCATAGAGCGCCAGTATGATGATCCCCACCTTTTAGTTCATCAGGATAGAGTCCGGCGGGGTGATGCTAGGGATGTGACTATAGGAGATGACAGGGTGATGAGGATGCAAGGCCGTATTTGTGTGCGCAACGTGGATGGGCTTCGGGAGTTGATTCTTGAGGAGTCCCATAGTTAGCGGTATTCCATCCATCCGGGTACCGCGAAGATGTACCAGGATCTGAGACAGCACTATTGGAGGCGAAGAATGAAGAAGGATATAGCGGAGTTGTAGCCAAGTATCTCAACTGTCAACAAGTCAAATGTGAGCATTAGAGACCGAAAGGGTTACTTCAGCAGATTAAGCTTCCAGAGTGGAAGTGGGAGCGGATCACCATGGAATTTGTGGTTGGACTTCCTCGGACTTTGAGGAAGCATGATACTATTTGGGTAATTGTAGATCGGCTGACCAAATCAGCCCATTTCATTACAGTACTGACTACATATTCATCGAAGAGGTTGGCTGAGATTTATATCAGAGAGATTGTTCGCCTCCACGGTATTCCAGTATCTATCATTTCAGACAGAGGTACCCAGTTCACTTCACGGTTCTGTAGAGCCGTCCAGTAGGAGTTAGGCACCAGGGTAGAGTTTAGAACAACTTTTCACCCTCAGACGGACAGGCAGTCCGAGCGCACAATTCAGATTCTCGAGGATATACTCTGTGCCTGTGTGATTGATTTTGGAGGGTCATGGGATCAATACTTTCCTCTTGTAGAGTTTGCTTATAACAACAACTACCAGTCCAGCATTCAGATGGCATCGTAAGAGACTTTGTATGATAAGCGGTGCAGGTCTCCCGTGGAATAGTTTGAGCCGGGCGAGGCCCGATTGTTGGGTAAAGACTTGGTTCAGGATGCCCTGGACAAGGTGAAGGTGATTCAGGAGAGACTTCGCACAGATCAGTCAAGGCAGAAGAGCTATGCGGACCGGAAGGTTCGTGACTTGGCATTTATGACTGGTGATCGAGTTTTGCTTCGAGTATCGCCTATGAAGGGCGTCATGAGGTTTGGGAAGAAAGGCAAGATGAGTCCGAGATTTATTGGCCCTTTTGAGGTGTTGCGACGTGTTGAGGAGGTTGCTTATGAGCTAGCCCTGCCTCCCAGCCTAGCAGGGGTTCATCCGGTGTTCCACGTCTCCATGCTCCAGAAGTATTACGGTGAACCTACTCATGTCTTTGATTTCAGCTCAGTCCAATTGGACAAGGATATATCATATGTTGAGGAACATGTGGCTATATTGGACAGGCAGATCAGAAAGCTCAGGTCAAAGGATATTGCATCAGTAAAGGTTCAGTGGAGGGGTCAGCCAGTCGAGGAGGCGACTTGGAAGACCGAGCAGGATATGTGGAGTCAGTACCCTCATCTTTTCCAACCTTTAGGTATGTTTCTATGCTCGTTCGAGGATGAACGATTTTCTTAAGAGAGGGAGGATGTTTCTCCCATGTCTATTTATGTTATTGAACTTGTCAGAGCGTTGAGTGATGAAATCCGGGGTGATTTTGGACACATAGTCCATAAATGTGAAATATAGATTTAGAAATCTAGTCGTAGCTAGAGCTGTGTGAAGACGGATCCGGAATGGAATTCGATCGACTTCGTTAGCCCTGTTGGGTGATTTCGGCATTAGGAGTGCGTTCAGAATGTGTTTTCGAGGTCGGTTGTGATTTAGGATTGAATTGGCGAAAGTTAGAATTTCGGTGATTTCGGCCGATAGGTGAAATTTTGATATCGGACTTGGAATGGATTTTCGAAAGCGATAGCAGGTCCGTAATGTCATTTATGAACTGTGTGCAAAATTTGAGGTCATTCGGGTGAGTTTAGACTTGTTTCGGCATCGGATGTGAATTCGAAAAATTTCCTAAGTTCTTAGGCTTGAATCTATGCATAACTAATGATTTTGATGTTATGAGATGTGTTTTTAAGGCTCGACCAAGTTTGAACTGGTACTAAGGTCAGTTAGTAGGTTTGGTTGAGGTCCCGGGGGCCTCGGGGTTGTTTCGGATGCCCAATAGGTGAGTTTTAGAAGTTGAGAAACAGCTGAAACATCTGGTTCTGGTGTCTCGCACCTGCGATGGTATTTTCACATGTGCAGACACGCAGGTGCGAAGGGGGTGCCACAGGTGCGACCCCAGGCCATTATATGAATTTTCGCACCTGCGATGGTATTTCCGCAGGTGCGGGCACGCAGGTGCGAAAGGGGTACCGCAGGTGCGCTCCTAGTGTCGCAAGTGCGAAATTTGTGGGCAGTTTATACCAAAAATCCGAGGGTTTGAATTTCATAATTCTAAAATCGATTGTGAGCTCGGAACTTGGCAATTTTCAATGGGATTTGAAGAGGAGAATCATAGGTAACGTTTTCTACCCTTAATCCCTTTATATATCAATAATCTCTATCATTTTGCTCAATCTAATCAAAATGTAATCAATGAAATTGGATGAAAAACCATGAAAATGGGATGAAATTTTCCTAAGTAGAAATCTGAGGATTTAGGGAGATTTGGACGTCGGATTTTGTTGATTCTCAATTGAGTGGGTTCATGAGCGAATGGGTGTTCGGAAAATATAAATTTTACCCAATTCCGAGGCATGGGCTCGGGGGATTTTTTGGGCGAATTTCCTAATTTTGCATATTAACTTATAAATAATTAGCTATTTTGTTCCCTTGAAGTGGTATATACACCATGCAATCGATTTGAATAGATTTGGACCACCCGGAGTCAGATACTCGTGGCAAGAGCGTGGTATTGAGTTGAATAGCGCAGTCAAGGTAAGTGGATTGCCTAATTCTGTGTTGGGGACTTTCCCTTAGGCGTTTTTATACTGATTTTGTTATGTGGACGCCATGTACGCGAGGTGAAGAGTACGTACACAGTTCATAGTTGCTAAAATCCTATTTTTACTCCTACGAAATCGCTCATTTTCATTCATATATTAGTGTTTCCATCTTAATAGAGTAGAAAGCTTAAGAGTATGCATGCCCACCTATTCTGACTTGACTTCCTCTTATTTCCTACTAGTCACATCATGCTTAGGTAGCTTTACTTTATTCTTGCCTGTTGTTTTTCCTGGATTGTTTAATTAAGCCAAAATTGACATATTTCTACTTTGCATATTTAAATTGGGACTACGGACCGAGATCCGGGAGCTTTCCCCCTGTACTGCATTTCTTATTTAAATAGGGACTACGGACCGAGATCCGGGAGCTTGACCCCTGTACTGAAATGCATATTTAAATTGGGACTACAGACAGAGATCCGGGAGCTTTCCCCCTGTACTGCATAGCATATTTAAATTAGGACTATGGACTGAGATCCGGGAGCTTTCCCCGTGTACTACATTGCACATTCGTTGTTGAGATATATGTTGTGTTGAGCCAGGAGCTCTCTTTCTGTTATTAAATCTTTCCGTCTTCGTTAATCCTGTTGATCATTGCTTATCTGTATTTCACTGTTTTAAATTATATATTCACTTGTTTTTAAAAACTCAGTAGGGCCTCAACCTGACCTCGTCACTACTTGACTGGGGTTGGGCTTGGCACTTACGGAGTACCGAATGTGGAGTACTCACTCCCTTTCCTGCGCATGTTTTCCCCATATGCAGATCTAGGTACCAGCACCCAGTATTGTGGCTAGGGGTCGTTCTAGCAGCAGCCAGGAGATCGCGAGATAATTCTGCCTCGTCCGCAGAATCCCACGAGTCCCCTTCTACTCTAGTATAGGTATAGAAGACTTGTATATTTTTTCACTGTTTCATTGTGTAGAGATACATTTAGTGCAGAGCTTGTGACTATGGTGTCATTCCGGGTTTTGGGAAGTAAATGTATATGCTGAGCAGCTACGTTATATCTACTTGAGTTCTTTTACTGGCTTTATTTTATTGATTCTGTCATTTTCTGCAAATTCTAGGCTTACCTAGTCATAGAGAATAGGTGTCGTCACGATACCTTTCGGAGGGTAAATTGGGTCGTGACAGATATGGAGGCGGATTGTTTGGTTGTTGATACATCCGGGGCTTTTGAAAGCCCGACCCCCGATTCCCTTGGTTATTATTGTTCCAATCCCCTTGGTTATTATTGTTCCAATCCCCTTGGTTGTTGCCTCCCCAATTGCCTTAGTTACCTTGATTACTCCAATTGCATTGATTATTGTTATTTCCCCAATTATCTTGATTGTTGTACCACCACTCTAATTGCCTTGGTGGCCTTGGTTGTTCCAATTTCCTTGATTTCCTTGTGATCGCCATTATTGTTGATTTTGGCTTTGAGCATTGTTTCTTTGGCCTTGATAATTGTTGACATATTGCACTTCTTCTTCTTGCTCATTAAAAGAATTGCCTTGGTCACCCACTATCATCTTGCATGAATTATTCCGGATGGATTTTCCCTTGTTGACATTTTTGTCGTCTCTTGTTCATCATCATAAATACACCTTCCATCGCGTTCACTTGTTTCGGCCCTTGAACTTGTTGAAGCTGAGCTTTGGCCAATTGATTCATTGTGGTTGTCAAGTCGGTAATAGCTTTCCCATGATCATGTATATCCTTGTGTAGGTGAATGACATTTGGGTCATCTTGAGTAACATTAGCCCTACTTTGCCATGTCGATGAGGTATCCGCCATCTCACCCAAAATTTCACAAGCTTCAACATAAGGCGTGTTCATGAAGTTCCCATCGGCGAGTTGATTTACCACACATTGATTTGTTGTGTTGATCCCCCTGTAGAAGGTTTGTTGGATCATGGTCTCGTCCATATCATTATTCGAGCACTCTTTAACCATGGTACGATATCTTTCCCAAATCTCGTGCAATGGCTCATTCGGCTCTTGCTTGAACGCTAGAATTTCATCCCGTAGTGTAGCAATGTGCCCCGGAGAGAAGAATTTGGCAACGGATTTTTTGGCCAACTCATCCCATGTACGGATGGAATGATTGGGTAATCTCTCTAACTAGTCCAATGCCTCTCCCCGTAGAGAAAAGGGGAATAACCTCAAACGTAGTGCATCCTTGGAAGCATTTGTTTGCTTGCTCCCCCAACAAGTATCGACGAACCCCTTGAGATGCTTGTAAGCATTTTGGCTTGGAGCCCCGGTGAAGAATCCACGTTGCTCAAGTAGTGTAAGAATCAAGTTGGTGATTTGGAAGTTGCCCTCCTTAATACAAGGAGGGACTATAGCACTTGCATAACCCTCATTCGGCAACACCCGGTGCCCTGCCGCTCTTGGTGGAGGTAGGGGAGGGACGAGAACATTATCATGAGTCGGTCAGCCTCGCCTATTTGCTTGAGGTTCGGGGAGAACCTCATCTCCTTGATAATCGTCCACTTCCCCCCCCCCCCCCCCC
>ML361523.1:14498-69718 GCA_005239505.1 Nicotiana paniculata
AAGGCAAATTCCCGATGGGCTCATTGTTAAGAACCATTCTCGTACCTATAAGCAATTCAAAAACAAAATTGGCGACTCGAAAGGAAAAGAAAATCACACAAAAACCTAGATATATAGGTAAATCCGTTTATCTCCCCAACAACGACGCCAAAAATTGATCTCGCCCAAACTCACACCAAAATATAGGTTGTGAGGCGGTCGAAGCAATAATAAAAACCCAACGTAAGTCATGGTCGAATCCACAGGGAGTTAGATTTTGGATTAGGTATACACCTAGTGTGAATGTATGATGTACCCTAAATTACACTTCCATATTGACAATTATTGTTTCTACTTCTAATTTTTACTCTATTGGTTGCAATAGTAAAGCTAAGAGACATTTTTTTTTATTTTGGTTATTTTTCAAGTTATGAAAGATCTAGGGTTGGGACTTCCGCCTAGTTGGTTACTTAACGGATTTAGATATCTAGGGCATGTTTTGTTGATCGGGATACAATATAGAAATCACACGCACTTACTCACTCTATACCTCTCGATAGTTTGAGTGATATTGCCCGATTTGGCTTTCTCAAGTCCAAATAGTTATTTCACAAAGAAAGTGATAAATGCTCTAGTCGGGTCTTGCTATCTCTTGGTTCAACGCTTTAATTGGGTCTATCAATTTCTTGAGATCACCCCAATTCCTAATTAGCCTAGTTTTCCAAGACTTTGTCTCACATTCTCAGTAGAGACTAAGTCAATTTGGCATGAATCAATGTTTGCAACCATTAATTCTAGAATTCAAGCAAGAACAAGGCTAAATATCATATACCCAATCATAAATAAGCTCTAAATCAATAACCCACTAAGTACCCATACTAGAGTTGGGTCAAAACCCTAGCTAAAGGTTTAGCTACTTATAAACAATGAAAAATTGAACAAGAAACTAAGATAGAATTCATAATACTTGATTAAGGAAATAAAATCTATTGTTTAGAAGCTAATCTAGTACAATGTTACCCAATACATTAAAGAAAAACGGCTCAGGTGCTCCTAACTTACACAATTTAACCTAAAAATATAAAAAGTTCTATTTATACTAACCTGAAAATATCTGATACAAATGTCCTTGCGGAGGTTGTGCAGTCGCATAATGTTGTGTGCGGTACGCATGTTCAGATTGACCGATCAATTGGGCTTTTTGCGGTCGCATAAAACTAGGACACTTCAGTTAATTGTGCGAACCGCACATTTCTGAGTGCGACCGCACTTTAGCCTCCTGCGGCCGCACAATAATAGTGTGGTCCACACATCTTAAATCTTCCCAAAAACATGGCTCTCAGATTCTGATCTTTTGCGGGCCGCACAATTATGAGTGCGGCCGCACTTGGCATCCTGCGGGCGCACATTTTCAATCTCCCAAAGTGCATGTTCTTTGAAGCATGTTGTCAGCGGCATCACATAATATTGTGAGATCCGCACTGTGACCTTCTTGCCTTGTTTTGGTCCTTGTCCAATTTTTCTCCTTTTTGAGTTGATTTTTACTTCTTTGGCTTGTTTCCCAATATTCCTGCAATAAAGCACATTTCATTAGTTCAAGGGAATATATTTAAGCATTTTTGAGCAAAAACACAAGTAAAAGAGAGCTAATAAGAAGTCAAAATCCCTACTTATCAAGCTTCAAGTTCAACAAATAGTGGGTTTTCAAAAACAAACAAAAATTCAGACTTGGGGAGCTTAGTATATACCTACATCAACATATGGGTTCAGAAACTCAAACAAATACACAAAATTTTAATTTGAAAAAAATTACATTAATATAAAAAGAGAATTTCATATGTACTACTATAAAAAGACAACTTTGGAGTAATAGTGATGTAAAATAATATAAAAATTTATACTTCAAAATTATGTAGAAAATTCTAAAAAATAGATTCGGAAAAATGTATGAGTTTGTATTGGGTTTTCATCCACTTAGAAGACATGTTGTGGGCTATGAAATGGGAATATTTGGGGGTGAGACTATTCATGTTCAGAAAAATTAAAGAGGGAAAGGAAACTGAGTGGGCCGGGTAATGTGTTTGTGCCAAATAGGTAAATATATATAGGATTTTTATACAAATAGCCGGTCATATTCATTATTTAATTTTCCAGTCATATACATAGAATATACATAATTATACATATATTATACCTCCACGAGCTATTTTTAGTTTAAGTGGTTAGATGGGCGGCTATTTAGATTAATTCTATGTTTGAGGTTGGGCACAAACGTGTAACAATTTTGGGCCTAATAGGCAGTTTATGTAGTTTCCTCTTCAATCAATGAAGAGTTAACTTCTTCAACAAAATAAATATAAAAATGGATGATTTCAGAGACATTCGTCCAGGTTTTGCTTCATAACTTTCACTTTATTTGTAGTTTATGATATTATGCTTATGTTCTTTATTGTAACAAGGGAGAAAAACATAATATGGTAAACCACAAAAACAAAATTAATGTTATAAAGCAAAACCTAGAGGGAGATCTCTGAAACTATCCGAAATAAAATGGAAGAGTTAATTTCAACAGCCACGCACTCAACTATTTAAATTAAAATAACAGTAAATATAACACATAATATATATATATATATATATATATATATATATATATATATATATATATATATATATATATATATATATATATATATATATATATATNATAATCATACATATACTAACTTGGAAAAGAAAACAACAAATTTTGTTAATTTTCTGCCATTGAAGATTAACTTTGAGAGAGAGAGAATGTCGGTTCTTCATTAACTGAAATGAACCCTTGTACAGTTGTTTATAACTAACTATCTACTAATTAGTTAATACTTTGCTAGATAACTAATTAACCACCTCTAACTTTTCTAGTATGTACAAATTGACCCCCATACTATCTAATGTATATACATATCACTCCAAAACTCCCCCTCAAGCTGGAGGGTGTAAAATGTTTCACACTCCAAGCTTGCTAAGTAGGTAATGATGCTGCCCCAAGCTCAATCCTTTAGTCAACAGATTTGCGTGTTGGTCCGTAGTGTGGACATACTTAGTCTCCACAAGGCCTTGTTTGATCTTCTCTCGGATGAAGTGGCAATCAATTTCAATATGCTTGGTTCTCTCATGAAATATGGGGTTTGCTGCAATTTGCATTGCAACTTTACTATCAGAATAGAGAGGAACTAGTTTTTTCAATTTGATTCCTAAGTCATGGAAGAGTCCAGTTATCCACACAATCTCTATCACTACTGATTCCATACTTCTATATTCTACGTCTGCACTACTTCTGGATATTGTATGCTGCTTCTTTGATTTCCATGAAATCAAAGAGTTTCTAAATTTCACTACATAGCCACTAATTGATCTTATAGTGACAGGGCAGGCTGCCAAGTCTGAGTCACAAAATCCCATCAGTGTATCTTTAGGTTCCCTGTGCATTAGAACTCCCATGTCAGGTGGTGCCTTCAAATACCTGACTACCCTAAGTGTTGCATCCATGTGGGACTTCTTTGGAGCTTTCAGAAACTGACTAAGAGTTTGTACATCATAGCTTATGTCTGGTCGAGTAACTGTCAGATGCAGAATCTTACCTATGAGCTTTTAATATGCTGTGACATCTACATAGGATCATCAACTTGCATTCCAACTCCTTTATCATATTCCATTGAAGTCAATTTTTGATTGATCTCCAATGGTGTAACTGCAGGCTTTGCTCCACTCAACCCTAACTCTGAAATCAATTCCAAAGTATACTTTCTTTGATTCAACATAATGCCCTATTGTGATCTCAAAACTTCTATTCCCAAGAAGTATCTCAATTTCCCTAGATCTTTAACTTTAAATTACTGATGCATAACCTTCTTGGCTTCATCAAAACGGTACTGCTGCTACTAGTAATAAGTAGATCATCAACATATATAAGAATTATGACAATATCATTTACAGATCTCTTGATGAACAATGAGTAATCAAAAGCACTCTGATGAAAGCCTGCATTCAATAGTGCTTATGTAAGCTTCAGGTTCCACTGCCTTAAAGCTTGCTTAAGTCTATATAAGGACTTTAGTAATCTGCACATCTTTGTCTCCCTCTACTTTTGATAACCCTGTGGAAGATCCATGTACACTTCTTCATGTAGATCTCCTTGAAGAAATGCATTAAACACATCTATTTGATAAAGCTTCCAATCTCTAGAAGCTGCAATGGCTATGGCAGATCTCATAGTCACCATTTTGGCAACTGGTGAAAAAGTCTCGTGATAATCCAAGCCTTCCTGCTGATTGTATCCCTTTGCTACAAGCCGTGATTTGAATCTTTCAATTTCTCCATCTGACTTATACTTGATCTTGTATACCCATTTTGAACCAATTGTAGACTTCCCAACAGGTAAAGGAACTACCTCCCAAGTCATGCTATCCTCTAAAACCTTGACTTCTTATTGTATTGCTTCTATCCACCTCTTGTCCTTCACTGCTTCCTTGAAAGAGTTAGACTCCCTTATCACTGAGAATGCATGCAGATAATCTTTGTAATTCCTAGTGACATTGTCATATGATAAATAGTGAGATAGTGAATACGCACATTGTGAGGACTTTGGAATCTTTGTAACATAATCTTGCATCCCTATTGGTGGTTGTTTTACTCTAGCAGATTGCCTAATATCTGCAGTGATAGGTCTATCAATTGTTGGCATTCCTGGCAGGGTAGGAGCAATTAGGTTCTCTTCAACATAACTTGTTGATTCCTCAGCTAGACTTTCAGGTGCTGCGAAAACAGGTTCTCCTTCCAGTTGTTCTCTTTCGTCAGCTGCAGATTGGTCTGCTGAATTCTCACTTGTAGCCTCTGCTGTTTGATCCAAGGAGACAATTGGATCATGCATTCCAGTTGCTTGATCATGCTCGTCAGGATTGTAAGCTTCTGCAACAGGTCTGTTACCCTGAACACAGAAAATCTTTTTGATTCTTCTTCACTATATGTGGATCAATCTGCAGTTGTGATCTCTGGAAGGGAATGTTGATTCTTTGAATGTGACATCTGTTCTAACAAAAAAATAGTTAATTTCTAAATCCAGTAGCCTATGTCGCTTTTGTGTGAAAGAATATCCTAACAAGACTGCTTTATTAGCCCTAGGTGCAAACTTATCCTCCTTTACAAAGTTTGTGGCATAGCACAAGCAACCAAAAACTCTTAAATGAGCAAGTGATGGTTTTCTTTTGTGTAACAACTCATATGGACTCCTGCCACTCAACACTTTAGAAGGCATCCTATTTATAATGTAAACAACAGTTTGCACACATTCACCCCAAAATCTTTTTGACAAATTTGCTTAAAATTTTAAAGCCCTTGCATGATCTAATATGTGTCTGTGCTTTCTCTCCACAAGTCCATTTTGTTGTGGAATGTAGGCACAACTACTCTGATGAGTCACTCCCTGATCTTGTAAAATGGTATTCCATTGGCTGTTAAAGAACTCTGTTTCATTATCTGTTCTAATTACCTTAATAGAGGCATCAAATTGATTCTTAATCATGCACATAAACTACTTCGGGAATATAATCGTTTCACTCTTCAATTGCATTAGAAATATCCAAGTTGCCCTTGAGTAGTCATCTACAACAGTAAGAAAATAGTGTTTTCTATCATGAGTTAGTACTCTATATGCGCCCCAATCCATATGCACTATTTCAAATGCTTTACTGCTTCCCTGTTCACTATCAGGAAAAACAAGTCTAGATCGCTTTGCCATAGGGCATACAGAACACTTATTATGCAAGCTACTATCTATTTTATTCTTCAGGAATGGAATATGCTGCAATACTGGTGTTGAAGCATGTCCTATCCTCATGTGCCACATCCAGCTTGAATCTCCTGCTCTCCCTTCATTTCTAACAGCTACTAACCTTTTAACTCCTTTTCCTTTCAGCAAGTACAACTCTTCACTTTCCTTACCAATCCCCCTCACCTTGCCATTGTAGAGGTCCTGAAACATAAACAATGCAGGCAAGAATATGGCAGCACATAACAAATCTTTATCAACTTTGGCATGACATCAAGTTAAACTTGAAATCTGGTACATGGAGAACATTTTTCAGAATGCTATCAGCTGATAACTGTGAATTACCAATATGAGTTATATGTGTACTAGTTCCATTTGGCAGCCTTACTGATTCCCTTTTATGTTTGTCAATACTTTGAATGTTATGTAAGAGATTCAAAGTAGAAGTTATGTGGTGTGTAGCTCCTGAATCCACAATCCATTCACCTGAATGCATACTTGCCATGTTAGTTTGTGTCTGCACCGTGTTATCACTAGGTCCTTCCATGTTAAGCAAGCTCAGGATCTGCTTGTATTGGATTCAGTGAAGAAGTAGTCACCACCCTTGCTTTGCAAATTCCCAGTTGTTGGTGGCCCTTCCACATTATTCACTGTCATAGGTCCTCCTCTTGGTTGATATCCTCTCTTTACCTTGAAATCATCTGGATACCCAATGATTTTGAAGTAATTTTATTTAGTGTGTCCTTTCATCTTGCAATGCTCGCACTAAAGAACTGTTTTCTTCCATGATAACCTTGTCCTCTACCTACCTAAAGGATCCAGTTTTTCTGTCATTGATAGATTTCCCACAGCTTGTTGACTCTCATCCTAAGAAATCAGTGCATATGCCTGATTAAGAGTCGATTCATTAGTCTTCATCTTAATCAGCCTGCGTGCTTGATCATATGTGTCATTTATCCCATTTAGGAGCTGCATCAATTGTTCCTTTACCCTTGCACAACCATAATTTTGTGAAGGTACCAACACATTGTTCTCTGCCCCAAGCTCTTTCAGCTTAGTAAAATAGACAGCAACAGTGTCAGTTCCTTGCAATAACCTTGAAATTGCTCTATGAATCTAGAAAATCCTTACTCGATTCACTTTGTCAAATCGCTCTTTGAGGTCTTCCCATACATCATGTGCATCAGATGCATATATGATTCCACTAACGAGATCCTTTGAAACTGACTTCATAATCCAGGAATGCATTATTGCGTTGCAGGTCTCCTATTCCTCATGGAGAGCATCCTCAAATGACTCCTTTTTGCAGTCCCCTGTGATGAACCCTAATTTTCTCCTAGCCTCTAGAGCCAGCTTCATCGATCTTCTCCATAGCCCATAATTTTCAGATCCTGTGAGCTGAATTGGAATCAACACCAAGCCTGGTGGGTCCGAAGGTTGAAGAAATAGTGGATGTGTGTGGTCGATCTTCTCCGTCTCCATTGACGATCAACTCGATGCAGAAATCAAGCTAACAAACAATAAGAGGAGAAATTGAAATCTCTGCGTTAATCTCAACTTTATTTAACGAATTTGAACCAGAACATTGAGGATCGATCTTCTCCGCTCTGATACCATGTTAATTTTCTGCCATTGAAGATTAACTTTGAGAGAGAGAGGTCGGTTCTTCATTAACTGAAATGAACCCTTGTACATTTGTTTATAACTATCTATCTACTAATTAGTTAATACTATGCTAAATAACTAATTAGCCACCTCTAACTTCTAGTATGTACAAATTGATCCCATACCATCTAATGTATATACATATCATTCCAACAAATTCTCGAAATATTGTAATATACCAGTTAGCCACCCAAAATTGCTGCGAAGTGTGAACTAATCAAGTAGGACTCGTTCCCTCTCGAGGCAGGCCAATTCACTTTCTTGTGGTCTAAAAGGATCATTTGTGCAAATGCGCCGATACAATTTTGTACTGGCAGCTAATTAAACCAGTTTAAATTTGAGTAAAGATTCAGAATATATGATGCCAACATATTTATTTTGTTTCCATAAAATAAAATAGAACGTGCTAACTTGTTTAATTTTTTTATCGTCCACTCATATATTGTCATTTGGTTGGTGGAACGGGATAACAATTACAAAATTATTTTATCCCAAAAATTATTTTTACACTAAAGTGGTGAAATTAATTAGAATAACCAATTTTATGGGATATCTCAACCTTACTGGTTACTACCTGATTGGATACTGGGGCTAGTCATTATTTGTCCCACGTATTGAGGTTATCACCAAACTCGATTCCAACTTCACTCCAAAAATTTAAAATGGGCTTGGTAGGAACAAAAGAGTTGCTCATAAAGTCAAAAATAAAAAGAAAATAAAAGTAGTTGAATGTACTAGAAATACCACACAAGAAGAAGTTTAACATTTGTGGATTGTGTATAATTTTTTTTCATAATTATGTTAATTGGCCTGCTATAATACGTAATTGTCAATAATAATTCTAATTTGATGTAAATACAATCGATTCAAGAACATGGATAATATATACCAAATTATTAACTAGTAAGGGAGAGATGAAAAGGGTTTATCTACCCTTAATGAGAACTTCCGAATTCGCCCTAATAACAAAAAAAATTTGATAAAAAACACTTTCCTCTTTATTACTATGTCTTATTTGACGCGAATCCAAATAAGTCAGGGTCATAATATGGATTCTGAATAACAAAAGAGAAACAATTTTAATTTGATGTAGATAATCTATTATAAGTGACTCAAGAACATGGATAATACATCAAATTTTTAACCACCATGTGTGAGATGGATATTGTTCATTTACCCTTAATCGATTCTAGAATTCACCTTAATACTAAGAAAATTCTGATAAATAATAATTTTTCCTTTAATAGGTTTTATGTGACACAAATTTAAATAAGTGAGGGCCATAATACGGATACCGAATACTAAGAGGGCATTTGGACATAAGAATTATAAAATTTCAAAACATGGTGAAAATTTTTTTCAAATGAAAATGGTATTTGAAATTTAGAATTGTGTTTGGACATGAATATAAATTTAGATTTCCAAGATACATCTTCAAGTGAAAATTGAAATTTTTTTAAACAAGCTGATTTCGAAAAAAATGGGAAATTATCTTATGTCCAAACAAGCTCTAAATACCAAATATAAAAATAAAAAAAGGGCTAAATTAACATCTTTAAAAAAAACAAAGTAAAAGGGACAGTGGTAGGTAATGATGTTACCAAACACTGGGGAAGGAACTCACCCACCAACCACCTCAACTACAAAGCTTTACCAGTCCCTTCTTCTCCAGCTTTAACAACTCTCTTTGTATTTGCTGCACTTCTAAATTCACTTTCAAATCATCCTAAGTTGAATCCCACCCTTTTCTTCACATAACTTTTTATACTCATTTCAACTTCTTATTGTTACTGTAAGTTAGTTGTATGCTAATTAATTTCTAAGGTCTTCAATTTAATCTTCTTGAATCAGATATCACCATTTTCTTTATCATGGGTAATTAGTTTTGATTAAATTTCTGCTTCTTTTGTAAAGGTTCTTCTTGGGCTATAACTGTTTGATTAATCATGGCTCAAGAAACAATAACCCCAGATGGAGAGGTAATTACAAATTTCAATTTAATGATTTAAAGTTATGTTTCTTTACATGTTACAGTTAATAATCTTGAATCTTGATTGTTTCTTCAGGTTGTTCTAGCTGAAGAAGTAGGAAATGTCAGAGTGGTGACCTTAAATCGCCCCAAGCAGTTGAATGTCATTTCATCCAAAGTGGTATGTTGACGAATCAGAGATGAGTTATATAATTTACCCTAATCAATAATTCTTGAAATGATCTACTTCCAGTTACACACCATTTTTAATTGGATTTAACTTATATGCACGGGAAGTGTAAGGAATTCTTATACTCTCATCAGTGTAGTTTAACTTGGGATAACAAGTTACAGCTTGTTTGGATGGTTATTGCCTTTTAAATACAATGTTTGTTTTGATAATTACTTAAATTTTGTTTCGTTAAATCAGTCTTTACAAAAAATTCCACTTTATGTAACGACCACACTGTCACGTCGTTACCTTTTTTTTCCTCGCATATCACCCTTTCTTATTTTTAAATAATCTTATTTTATCATTTATCCTACCTTTTCATATAATAATTAGACCTCGTACCTTATTTTTTCTTTGTAATATCGCAAGTTTATTCTTCATATTGTTGGTACAAGACATCATGAAATCTATCCAAACATCGGATACATCAAAACGATACAGTATAATACTATACAATACCATAAGATACATTATGAAACAATACATAACAACCATCCAAACAAGTTGTTAGGTACCATTTTTATTAGGTTACCAATTAATACTACGTACTTATCATAGAGATTTGCTTAATTATTTTTGTAACCTGACTGTATTAATTTCCTTTAAGTAGGTAAAACTGCTGGCAGAGAATCTGGAGAAGTGGGAGAAAGATGAGAATGCAAAACTTGTTATCATCAAGGTTCAAATATTCTACTCTCCAAAATTTTGAATTTTATTGTTTCTTGAATCCTAGTGATTTCTAGCATCCGATTAGGCATAGTAGCTAATGCTAACAAATGATCAAGCTGGGGATTATGAAAATGGCGCTTAACCTTGTGTTCTCTTTCTTTAAAAATAAATAGGGAGCTGGTCGGGCTTTTTCTGCTGGTGGGGATTTGAAAATGTTCTATGATGGACGGAATTCAAGTAATACTTTGTTGCAGGAGAATGTTCAGCTGTTTACTTTAAATTATATTGAATTACCATTTGTTGACTTGCATTTGGAACTTGTACTTCACAGAGGATTCCTGTCTCGAAGTTGTTTATCGAATGTATTGGCTTTGCAATCACATTCATACATATAAAAAACCCACGGTGAGTATTTCGATGCTCTTCTAAAATCCTTATATTGAAATAGAAGGGAGCACTTTGATTCTAAAATGTTGTTTGCAACTATTTGTTTATGTCCTGTACAGGTTGCTCTTGTTCATGGCATTTCAATGGGTGGAGGTGCATCCTTAATGATTCCGATGAAGTTCTCCGTCGTGACTGAAAAAACGGTTCGTATAAATATCTCCACTGCATATTGTATTATTAAATTGTCAGGTCATAATGCATGAGCTATGTTTTCATCTTTCTCACATTTTTATAGGTTTTTTCAACTCCTGAAGCAAGTATAGGCTTCCATACAGACTGTGGTTTCTCATACATTCTTTCTTGGCTTCCTGGTAGATTGGGTAAGCATTCAAATAGCATTGGAATGAGGAAGTTTCTCTTTACCTGATTAAGGATGTTATTCATATCAGTTGAAGAACCAAGGGAGATTAATGCATGATATATTTACTGTTTATGTAGGGGAATACTTGGGGTTAACAGGAGCGAGGCTGAATGGTAAAGAGTTGGTTGCTGCTGGACTTGCAACACATTTTGTCCCTTTGGAGGTGAGTCCAAGGGACTAATTTCATTTTCATTTTTTTTTCTAACAAACTGCAAAAGCAAGATTTTTTTCATGGATGACAAACGCTTTATTTTCCTTAAATCATAATAGAGCATGCATACATTATAATTGGAATATCCTGTCACGTAATACGGTAATAGACAATCCATAAGCTTTAACTGGAATACTCAGACAATCATCACAATGGAGTGTTTCACAAGAATAGCAAAATGGAAAAAGAAACCACCTAAAATTAGGCTGCTTCTATCGCCACTACTACGAGAATCGCTTTTGTTTCCTGTTCCTCTGGCTACTAAGATACATCGGATAGACGAAATACCAATAACTCTGTTTCGTTGTATAGATCCTCTTTTATGCACAAACCAACACTGTTTTTCAACCTGGAAGTGGTTAGTAATACTCCAGCAGATTATGCCATGGATCTCCAGGTTTCAGCATTGTCTTTGCATCATTATAGTATTTTGTTTTTGACTTTTACTTCTCATTGCAATTAAGTTTATAATTCTTTTGATAGCTTCTAATTCTTTGGCATTCTAGCTCAGTCAAAAACTTTTGGCTAATAGCTCAAAAGAAGAGATAGATCTCAATTTATTTACGCGGTCAATTTGATATCCTGCAAATCTAGAACGACCTATAATACTTTCTGTATTTTGTGTGTATCTCACTAGAGGATCTGAAAAACCTTGCAAATAGACTTGATCAGGGACACCTTACTTTCTTGAACCGATAATCCTTTTCCTTCTTCTTGTTGTCGGATGTCTTGTTCATACACATCTTCTCTTTGTTTTCCGGGTCTCTGACTCTCTAGTGAGTTATAGAGTCGCATGTACACCCTATTACATGTTCCTCGACGCTAAGGACACCCCTGAAGAGCGGGGAATTTCGTGATATCTCCTATTCCGACTTCCTCAGAGCCTTCAGTTGCACAGCCGGGACTGAACCCAACAGTTTCTCTTCTCCTGGGGGGATGGAGTGACAAAAGTTTTTTTTTCTGTCTACTATATGCTGATGAATTTATGTACATTATTAATTTATTCTTCAAATTCAGAATGACATAAAACTCTATCTCCATAATAGCTCAGAATATGACTTATGTCTGGCGGCAACTTGGGCACATCCAACTATACAGAGAAAATTAACATGGCCCTTACCAGATGGATGAAATGCACAAACGTGAATTGAACAATAGTGAAAAACATAAAAAACTAAACGATGTTAAATTTTGTAAATGCCTTGAGATTTTTTTTTTTTTTGTTATGTGACCAAGCGTGAAGATATATTAACTCTACTCGCATTTTTTAAAATGTCAGAAACTGCCGGAGCTAGAAAAGCACTTATTAAGCTTAAACACTGGCGATGAGGCTGTTGTCAGTTCAGTAATCAAGGAATTCTCAACCGATGTTCAGATCAATGAAGAGAGTGTCTTGAAGAAGTAAAATGTCTTAATTAGTGCACTTTATACTCTTTCCTTGAGGAAATCAAGAGTAATTTATATTACCTAACAATGCAGGCAGGCAATAATTGATGAGTGCTTCTCCAAGGATTCTGTTGCGGCAATTATTAGTTCGTTTGTAAGACAATTTTTCATGGCATTGTTCACTTGACGATTTGTGCTATATACAAACAATGTGACGGTTACATTATTTTCAGGAAGCTGAGGCAGGCAAAGAAGGAAACAGCTGGATCGTGCCGGTGCTTAAAGGCCTAAAAAGATCATCCCCGACAGGACTTAAAATTACTCTAAGATCGGTTAGTTCCTCCAATATATTTACTACAAAGCAGCCAATACTGTGCACAATTCCTTATAGCCAATAATAGTGTAGAACCTCGAAATGGTCCGATACCCTTTGTATATTATGATTTTGCACTTCTCAATTTCTCTAATGCTGAAATACTCTATCTGCTTCAAACTACTACTCCCTGTATAAGGGGCCAAGACATTCAAACTCATGCAATTTGCACCCAACATTGAATTAGGACAAACGCATTGCTGTTTCATTTGAATACTTATGGTGCAGAGTATGCTCATTCCACTTTTCCTGCTATTACTAGGTTGAGACAGGCTTTTGTGATAACAACATCTGTGCTCCTAATAGGTTGTAGACAATAATTGTTTCTAAAGACATGTTAAAAATTTAACATCAGTTATACACAGTTTTGTTTTTCTACTCATGTGCACTGCCGTGCATGACTTTATGAATCAGTGTGGAAAAAAGGTAGATATGCTTAACTTCTTGGTATCGTTAACCAAAATTCTGTGATCCATTTTTAGTTTCAGTTGATGAGTTTTTATAATTCCTTATGATTCTTGTTAATCCTTTTCATCAAAACGAGTAACATGAAAATTACATCATTGTTCTTTTTGGCTTATAATATGAAATTGTGCAAAGCACGTTCACTTGCATTTTTCTTGTTTACATCGTAACATAGTTTTCTAGTCTTTCTATCATTCTGTGTTGTCTAGCCTCTGATTATATATGCTCAACTATTTTCAGATTCGGGAAGGGAGGAAGCAAACATTGCCTGAATGTCTGAAGAAAGAATTCAGACTTACAATCAATATATTAAGAACAAGAATATCTGGTGATGTCTATGAGGTAACCACTGAATTGCTGTTAAGTTTTAGACATACTTGTTCAATCCACTTGAATCTAATTTGCATCTGGTCTCATTTTTTAAGGGTATCAGGGCTCTTACCATTGACAAGGATAACTCTCCAAAAGTATGACTCTCTCGCTCACTCTCTCTCACACACACACATGCGTGCGCGCACACTTATTTTAGGGGACATTTTTGTGTTTGTGAGTATGTTGCATTATTACTTTTTGTGAAACCAAAGCATTTTTAAAGATGATTTATATATTGCAACACTTATTAAAGAGTTGAGGTTTTTGGCACCTAGAAGTATCATTGAGAGCCTTACACTAACTCTGCTCTCTTTGCTCCCTTTCCCCTGGGACATTACTATCTACCTGCAATCATCGTCAGTGGGATCCCCCAACTCTTGAAAAGTTGGACGATGAACGAGTCAACCTCGTCTTTGAGCCATTTGAAGAAGATTTGGAGCTCAATATTCCAGAAAATGAACAGTGCAGGTATGGCTGGTTCAATTCTAATTTCCACGCTAGATACAATTGTGTTTTCTGAAAGAGTATATGAAATATAAGGCTGGTTGGTAACATCATTGTTGCGCGTGATATGAGCTACAGGTGGGATGGAAAATATGAGGATTCAGCATATTGCCATCAGTGAAAAATCAGAGTACATATCAGTTAACAGCATCATGCATTGGTTTTAGCAGTCGTTATTGTTTTCTCATATATCCTTTGCCGGTGCGCCATGCTTCTTCCACCAAGATTGTCTTCTGAACGTTACATCGATAACCAATAAACTGTTCCCTGTAAGATCTTGTTCGGTTCTGTCTTCTTGGCATTTTGATTATGTTTTAGGCTTAATTGTGCTCAGTTGTTATGTTAACTATTATTATAACGTTCTCATATTTAAGCTGTGGAACTGTGGTTGGAGGGATTTCAATTCTGCTCTTGCCTATCTCAAAGGCAATTTTAACAAGTTCTTGGTCCTGCTACAGTAATATGGGAAGAGTGGAACAATTATAGTTCTGACGGGAGTTTAAGTTTTGTGCACTAAAGGGCAGTCTGGTGGTCGGTGCACAAAGTATCCTGCCTTCACGAGGGCGACAGTGTAAAAAATATCTATACAATTAGGTCATTAAAGCATTAATTGGTAATCTTTAATAAACGATAAGTAACATGTAGTGTTCAAGACGCAAGATTTTTTTTTAACTTCACAATTTATTACTTGTTAAAGTAAGAGGTAAATTCGTAAGTACATCATTTTCTTTACTGTCTAAAGATGGCAATGGATAGCATACGCATATACTTGCACCACTCCTTAGCTATTACTTTGACAAGGAAACAAAATTAGGTCTTTTAACATAATTTCTTCTACACTTTTTTTTGCTGAATAAAATATTCATACAGTATTAGATAATATCAGAGATTACATCAGTAGTATTACACAAAGGGGATTCTTCCTCCGTAGGAGAAACCAAGGAACTCGCAAACAAAAAGATGTCACTGAGCGGTCGTTTGGTAGGATGCATGAGATAAAATAATGCATGGTGTAGCTTTGTATATTAATAATATTTTGTTTGATACACTTTTTTAACCTATACATTAGTTATGCACCTTATTTGGTATAATCTTATGCATAAATAATGCATCGGAAACTATGGTGTTAACAATGAAATGAGTTTTAATGCACGCCATTAGCTTAGTTAAAGACTAAATTGTCCTTCAAAATTTATGCTTAATTAAAATATGCTATTATATTAATGCAAGCTTGATGTATTGTTTGATGCTGAAATTGCTCCAGCATATAGATTTATAAATTTGTACTCTATTACTACATACTGGAATGCACTTGTAATCAACTCATTTTCCTTTTATTTTTTAATTCAAACTTTTTTTGCCTAATAATCTAAGAAAGGGAAATAAAATTATATCCCTAGTAAATAAATAAATACTTAGCATATTTCTTTTTTTATTAATGAATATTCAGTTCTATACACAATATAGGTAGACAAATAAAGTAATTTTTTAAAAACCTTTTTCATGTCAAAAACATTCCTCAATATATGTCTCTTTAAAAAAAGATAAAGTGATGGACTGGTTATGAGGGTATTTCTGTAAACAAATAATTTTTTTAAAAATAGTGCAACGACTTAATACATCAAACTAAACAATGAATAAGAAATATATCAGCATAACTAATACAAGCATTACTAATACATCATATTCACCATTATTCTTATGCACCCTACCAAACGACTTCTAAGAGTACTCATCCAACTACTGCGAAAACATCCATCATCACTTGGTTAGCTTTCTGTATAATCATGGACACATGGCAAATCTTTAAATTCCCAAGTTATTCATCAGTAACCTACAATTATGTATATATATATATATATATATATATATATATATATATATATATATATATNATTTACCCCTCAAAACTAAACAATTACAACAAATATATATATATATATATATATATATATTTGTTGTAATTGTTTAGTTTTGAGGGGTAAATTTGAGCTATATATTTTTTATCAGGTTCAAACAAGGACAAATTTATTCTATTTCTTAGAGTTGAGGAGCAATCTGAGCTAATCCATCAACAATAAGAGTATATATGTCACGACCTAATTTACCCTCCGAAAGTATCGTGACGGCACCTAGTCTCTATGACTAGGTAAGTCTGAAATTTACAGAAATAACAGAATCAATAAAATAAAGACAGAAAAGATCTCAAGTAAATATAACGTAGCTGCTCAGCATATATATTTTTACTTCCCAAAACCCGGAATATCACCATAGTCACAAGCTCTGTACTAAATGTAGCTCTATACAATGAAACAGTGAAAAATATACAAGTCCTCTATGCCTATACTAGAGTAGAAGGGGACTCGTAGGATTCTGCGGACGCGGCAGAATTACCTCGCGGTCTCCTGGCTGGTGATAGGACGACTCCTAGCCACGATACTGGGTGCTGGAACCTGGATCTGCACATGGGGAAAACATGCGCAGGAAAGGGCGTGAGTACTCCACATTTGGTACTCCGTAAGTACCAAGCCTAACCCCAGTCAAGTAGTGACGAGGTCAGGTTGAGGCCCTACTGAGTTTGTAAAACAAGCCAATATACAATTTAAAACAGTGAAAAATAGATAAGCAATGATAAACAGGATTAACGAAAACGGAAAGATTTAATAACATAAAGAGAGCCCTCGGCTCAGCACAACATATATCTCAACAGTAAATGTGCAATGCAGAACATGGGGAAAGCTCCCGAATCTCAGTTTGTAGTCCCAATTTAAATATGCTATGCAGTACAGGGGGAAAGCTCTCGGATCTCTGTCCGTAGTCCAATTTAAATATGCATTTCAGTACAGGGAAAAAGCTCCCGGATCTCGGTCTAAAGTCCCAATTTAAATATGAAATGCAGTACAGGAGGAAAGCTCCAGGATCTCGGTCCGTAGAACCAATTTATATGCAAAGCAGAAGTATGTCAATTATGGCTTAATTAAATAGTCCAGAAAGAACAACAAGTAAGTATAGAGTAAAACTACCTAAGCATGATGTGACTAGTAGCAAATAAGCGGAAATCAAGTCAGAACAGGTAGGCATGCTTACTCTTAAGCTATCTACTCAATTAAGATAGGAAACAGTGATATATGAATGAAAATGAGCGATTTCATGGGAGTAAAAATAGGATTTTAGCAACAATGACCCGTGTACGCACTCGTCACCTCGCGTCCACGGCGTCCACACAACAAAATCAGTATAAAAATGTCTAAGGGAAAGTCCCCAACACAGAATTAGGCAAGCCACATACCTGGATTGCGCTAATCAACTCAATACCAAGCTCTTGCCACGAGTATTTGACTCCGGGTGGCCCAAATTTATTGAAATCGATTGCATGGTGTAAATATCACTTCAAGGGAAAAAAATAGCTAATTATTTATAAGCTAATACGCGAAATTAGAAAATTCGCCCAAAAAGTCCTCCGGGCCCGCGTCTCGGAATCGGGTAATATTTATATTTCTCGAACACCCATTCGCTCATGAACCCATTCGAACAAGAATCAGTAAAATCCGACGTCTAAATCTCCCTAAATCCTCATATTTCTACTTGGGAAGATTTCATCCCATTTTCATGGTTTTTCATCCAATTTTCTTGATTAGATTGAGGAAAATGATAGAGATTAATGATATATAAAGGGATTAAGGTTAGAAAATATTACCTATGATCCTCCTCTTCAATTCCCGCTGAAAATCTCCAAGTCCCGAGCTCACAATAGATGGAATTATGAAATTTAAACCCTCGAATTTTTTGTATAAACTGCCCAGACATTTCGCATCTGCGACACTAGGATCGCACATGCAGTGCCGCACTTGTGGAAACCCAATCACAGGTGAGGAAGTTCATTAAGTGGCCTTGGGTCGCACCTGCGACACCCCTTTCGCACATGCGTGCCCGCACCTACGGAAATACCATCGCAGGTGCGAGACACCAGAACCAGAATGGTTCAGCTGTTCACAATTTCACAAAACTCACCCGTTGGGCATCCGAAACAACCCCGAGGCCCCCGGGACCTCAACCAAACCTACCAGCTGTCCCGAGTACCTTGTTCAAACTTGGTCGAGCCTTAAAAACATATCTCATAACATCAAAATCATCAATTATGCATGGATTCAAGCCTAAGAACTTAAGAAGTTTCTAGAATTCACATCTGATGCCGAAACACGTCTAAACTCGTCCGAATGACCTCAAATTTTGTACACAGGTCATAAAGGACATTTCGGACCTTCTGTCGCTTTCGAAAATCCATTCCGAGTCCGATATCAAAATCTCACCTATCGGCCGAAATCGTCGAAATTCTAACTTTCGCTAATTCAAGCCTAAATCCACAATCGACCTCGAAAACACACTTCGAACACACTCCTAACCCCGAAATCAGCCAACGGAGCTAACGGAGTCGACGGAATTTCATTCCGGATTTGTCTTCACACAGTTCTAGCTACAGCTAGATTTCTAAAGCTAAATTCTACATTTATGGACTATGTCTCCAAAATCACCCCGGATTTCATCACTCAATGTTGCGACAAGTTCCAATAACATAAATAGACATGGGAGAAGCGATAAATAGGGTATCAGGGCGCAAATTCTTAAAATGACCGACCGGATCGTTACAATATATGAAACTAAAATCAAACATGAAGCAAAGTTGTCAAAGTAATTCATAGTTAAGAGTATTTTTGGCCATTTTCCTTGGGCTGTCTAAGGGGAGGGGACTGGGTTCTTAAGGGTTAAAGGTTAAGGGAAAGGTTCCTTAAGGGTACTTTTCTTAAGAGGATTTAAGGGTACAGGGGTACTGGTACTTAGGGGTAATTTTAAATTAAAAATAATATTTAAATACAAACAAACTTTAATGGATGGATAAAATTCAATACGTTTCAATACTTAATAAAATAAAATTACAATTTACAATTTTTTTTTTAATAACTTCTATTAGTTTTTCTCTTGAAATTGATAGCAATTGTTCTTTTGCGTTCCCGCTGTCTCCGGTAGATAGTGTTTCATTATAGGTATTGTCTTCTTGAATTATTTGTGGAAGGCCAATGTTTCTTCTCCTCCAATATTTTACCAAAGTCCTCATTTCCTTCATCATTGCAAACATTATTTCTAACATTTATTCAAGGAAAACCTTGAAAACCAGATTATACGTTTCTTATATGTAACGCCTAAACTCGGACTGGTTAGGATTTGCTTCAAAACGAGGACCCCCTCCTTAAAATTACCCATAGTAAATCTATTACACACTTTTTTTTACCATTTTAGGAGCTATTAAGTAATAAATAATTAACGTTACAACAAATAACAACACAAGTATAACAAAAATCAATGCGAAAATTAATACGAGTGCTAAAATGTTAATTGCAATTAGAGATAGAGAGAGATAGAGAATTAGAGAGATATGAGAGTTTTGTGTGAAAATTGAAAGAATGACACAAGGCATTTACAATTTTAAATTAGGGAAAAGTGTATTTGAGAAAACTTAGAAGTTAAAAAAATATAAATTAGGGGTAGGAGGGTGTTAGGGGGGCAAAAATAATCATTTTTGGTCATTATCAACGACTATTTTATTTTTCCGTTGGCTAAGGTGCAAAAACGATCACATTTAAAAAAAACAAAAAAACTTAAGGGTATCGATGCGGGTACAAGTACGTGTATCAATATGGACTAGTCTGGTACCTTAGGAGTACCAACTGTATGGTACTAAGGGTATATTTTTTGGTACCCTACCATTACTTTTACCTTTACCCAAATACCTCACCCCTACCCCTAATTCGGAGCGGTATGGTATTGTATGGGTACGGGTAATACCTTCCCCTAGACATCCCTATATTTTTCCTAGATAGATACATAATATGCAAGATAGTGATATATTATATAATATGTACTCCCTCCATTCTACTTATGTTTGAAATATTTTTAGTTCATTCCACAGAGAATGATACTTAATATATCCCAATTTGTTTGATGCATCTTGAGTTTCGAGAGTCAAACTTTTAAATTTTTAACTGCAATTGAGCATAAAATCTTTAGTTTTTTAAATAATATTTATATAGTTAAAATTACATTAAAAGTATTATAAGACATAATAATTAATAATTTAAAATACTTAAATGGCATAAAAAATATTGTGGCCAAAGAAAAATCAACTGGGAAGGAGGGAGTAACTTTATAATTTTGATAACCGTTCAACTTTAACCTTTTAATTTTTAACTTAATGATGATGTATATCCACATAAGTATCTTTCACTTGTAACCCTCTCGTCTCAAATTATCTTTCTAAAAATAGTTACCTCAAATTATTTGTCATTTTAGAAGTTTAAGATAAAATAATTTTTATTTTAGACTAAATAATAATTATTCTTGATGATGGAGATAATACATAAAAAGAATAAATATCCAATGAAAAAAGATTATATTTTAAGATATAAATAGGGATAAAATAGTCCAACCATCCTCTTAAATAATGATTCTTGAACAAAAAAAACGATAAATAATTTGAGATAGCACATAAATTTAAAAACTCCAAACTTTGCCACATGGACTCCGGGGAGTATTACAAAGAATAAGCCAATAGAACAATGATGGTAGGTTATAATCTCGTGTTTTAGTCACTTATTGCACTTTATTCACTGTACTTTATTTGTGTTTGAGCTTTAATTGGTAGTGTTTTACACTTATTGTGTGGTTTATGCCTAGTAGGAGTGATCCCAAGTTATGTAGATGTTGTGGAGCTAATTCGAGCTATTTGGAGCTTTGAAGTCTGAGTAAAAGCCCAAGCGATTAAACCGGGATCATGTTCGGGGGTCGAGGACCAAGTCTGGACATCAAAAATCAAGTTTGGAGTCGTACTCTGAGAATTTTGCACTATTGTGGCGCGTGGGGCGGAGCGTGGTGCACTGCAACAGTGTATTTTTGGCTGCCTGACAGAAGTTGAGCTCTCTGGATTTCCCCACTAATACCCCGCATGACGCGTTGTCCCATGCGGTGCGCCTGTGCAATTTTTACAGAGTGAAAATCTTGTTTTGGCTAGGAAAGGGTGATTTCGTCTGGGCCTGACCCTACTTGGTATAAATACATGAAAAAATATTCTTTTCTGGACTTGGACATACTTTGGGCATAAGGAGGCTAAGGACGAGTTGGCAAAACACAAGCACAAGTATTTCATCATTCGACCGGAGTTTGGATTGAATTTATGTTTTCCTATACTTTAATTTTATTTGTGATGAATTTCTCCATATCTAAGGAGTAGTTCCATTTAGGGTTTGATGGATTTGGTGTATTGATGATTGTTTGTGGGCTATAACTCTAGTTTTATGTGTTAAAGCGCTTTTCGATGCTTTAATTGTTGCATCTATATTCACTATATCATGTAATCGAGAGAGGCATAACTTGTGATATCTTTGCATTATATTGTTGGTTGAATTTATTAATTCCTCTTAGTAATCGAAAGAGGATAGTTGAATCACTGTTTAAAACTAGTTAGGAGAATAATCGAAAGAGGTTTTTCTAAAGACTAATCCACTACGCATTCTTGCATATCTTCACGTGCTTAAATTGTTTCATCTTGTGAGGTTAAGACTTAATCGAGAGAGAAGTTTTTGTTGAATGTTTGAACTAACAATTGAGTGAATCCGAGAGACTCACTTGAACATTAGAAGTGAATTATCTAGAGTTAGATCCTGAATACTTATCTTGCACCTATCCTATCAAAACATTATCTTCTCCCATTGATAACCTTTTTTGCTTATTCCTTATTTTGATTGTTGTTAGTCAATAGCTTTAGATTCTTAGTCTATTTTAGTTAAACATCTTGTAAATCTCAACTATTGATCATCCTGGATATCAATCAAGCTAGAAACTACGAGAATACTGTTTAAATCCAATCCATGTGGATACGATATTATATTATACTATATTTGATTAGCGAGCACAATTTAAGTGTGTGTTTTGCGCTCGTCAAATTTTGGGGTTGTTGCCAGGGATTGGCAATCAATAGTGTTTGAAATAGTTTGTAGTGCTAATTCAAGAATTTTTTTTCCTTCTATTTCTATTTTCTCTTTTTAGGTTTGGTGTTTGTTGATTGTGCGTAGGTTACAGGTTTAGATTGGTGCGTGACTCGAGCTTCTGCGAAAGAAATGCTACCATACGAGCCCGAGATAGAAAAATAACTGCGACAACTAAGGAAGGAAAGAGATCTCACAGAGACATTAGAAAATGTTGAACAATACTCAACCAAAGAAATTATGTCTGGAAACGGTGATGATAATGTAGATTTGATTGCAAGGGAGGCAGCGCAACACCGAGAAAAAACTGCACGAGATGCTAAGGAAGCAGTTATTAAAGATGCACAAATTATCTATGAAGAAGAGAGGGGTCGGAGAATTTCTCAAAATCAACCCTTGGCTGCAGACCAGTTCAGAAATATAGATCCTATGCCTGGGAGATCACTGCGCGATTATGCTAGACCGGTCTATTATCAAGGCTTATCAAGTGTTAGACCACCTCCAATTACAACTAACAATTTCGAGTTGAAGCAAGGTGTCACGACCCAAAATCCTAACTCAGGTCGTGATGGCGCCCAACACCGGGGTCAGGCAAGCCAATAATTAGTTTACTAGTGAGATTATCCTTATTTGACAAGTCAACCCCACACTTACCAAATTTTAAGCTTAGAACATTTAAGTACAAGCGGATAAATTAACCAACTTAAGTAAATGTAGCCACAAGGATCATGAACCTATATACACAGTCCCAAAAATATAAAGTCTACTATGTGTGTGCCAGGAACTAGTGTCACAAGTCTACAGGCGAACTAGTAGAATATACAAAAGATGATATAAATTGTTCTACTGTCTGAAAGAAGTAGACAAAAATAAACAAAGATAACTCCATTGTGTTGCTGAGAATCGCCAAGGGAAGCAGCTCACCGTGGAGTCAGGTCCAGAATGTACTCCCAGGGTCAAGCTCCAGTCGGATAACCAGATGCACCAGCCTCAAAACTTGTGCAATTAAGTACAGAAGCGTAGTATGAGTACATAAACAAATATGTACCCAGTGAGTATCCCGCCTAACCTCGAAGAAGTAGTGACGAGAGGTCGACGTGATACTTACTAGGGTCAGACAATGTGTAATAAGTACAGGCTTAATCAGTAATAGCAGTAATGAACAGTAATAAGAAAATGTGCATCAAATAACAATCTCTAGTACCCTCACGCAATCCCTTTCCATGACATACAAGCTATTTAACCTTCTTTCTTTCATGAAATCAACAGTTACAATTACAGGGCTTCTCATAAATTACCAAACATATAACATGCTATGAACGTACGGTCTTTACGACGATAAAAGTAAATATGTACTGCCGAGGGTCATACAACCCGAATAATAGATGCATCTATCTGCCCCGCTCGCAAATCGAACATGCGGCATGGTTAATATAATATTAAGACTACCCCGCTCGCGAATCATTCATGCGAATCGGGTTAATATAATACTAGGACTACCCTGCTCGCGAATCATCCATGCGACTCGGGTTCCCATATAAATACATGATTAACAAGAGATTCCAGATAATTTAGCAGGGAACATACTAACAGGGTGAGAATTTAATAATGTCAACTTCAAAGTATAACTCCTTAGGCCTTCACATGTGAGATTCGAATGTATTAGACTAATTAATCCATATGCAAGATCGCAGATACAACAGATAAAGCATGCTTGTGAGTTCTAAACTACCAGACAAGGCATAATAGTAGCTACACACAGACAATTCCCTCTTACAAGGTTAGAAAGGAGACTCACCTCGCGTCGAACCTACTCCCCGGGTCAAGAATGCGCCCGAAACTCCGAACTCGTCACCCAAGGACTCGAAAATAATCAAACGTTACATAAATATATATCAAATTATACTCAAAGCATGGAATTCTCCTACTATTTAGTCAAATTCATCATTCTTGCAGAAATCCCAAAATCCAACCCCGGGCCCGCATGCTCGGATTTATAATATTCTCAAAGGAAACACTCACCCATAACCTAAGGATCATTAATATCGGGTTTTTACTTGATTTCATAGCTAATTGACGGGTAATTCTCTAAATTCCCGAAAACCCTAGGTTACTACCCAATTCTTGATTTTTACTAATTAAGAAGGTTAACTTAACTAAGAATTCATGAATTAAACTAACTTTGGGGTAGAAGTTACTTACCTCTTAGTGGTTGGGTCGTGGAGCCCTTTTCCCAATCTCTTAAAGTGTTTTAATGAAGGAAGGAATGAAGAAACAATGAAGAATCCCGTATTTTAAAGAAACACATTCTCTGACAGTGGTTCCGCACCTGCGGCTCAAGGACCGCACATGCGGTCTCGCACCTGCGAGAAAAGGCTCGCACCTGCGAAAGTGGACGAGAACGCTTGGGCACGCACCTGCGGAGAGGAGACCTCACTCGCGGCTCCGCTCCTGCGGAACTTTGTCCACACCTGCGAGAAATGGGCTGCCCGCTGGGGGTCGCACCTGCGAGGCTAGGACCACAGGAGCGGTCGCGCACCTGCATCTGGGCAACCACACCTGCAGTCACACCAGAACAGGTGCACCTGCAGCTATTTCAGCTGGTTTTTGGCCTCGTGTGGTGTCCGGAAGGCACCTGGGCTAACCCGAGCCCTGGTCCAAATATACCAACAAGTCCCAAATCATAATACGGACTCGCTCGAGCCTTCAGAACACTCAAAACAACGCTAAAACTCAAAATCACATCCCAAAACCCCTAGAATCATAACTTAAGAACTTCAAGTTCTTGAATTCGATAACAATGCGCAAAACCGACTATACTACTCGGAATGATACCAAATTTTGCAGGCAAGTCATAAATGAAATAACGGAACTATTCCCGGTCTCGGAATTCCATTCGAACCTCGATAACACAAAAACAAGTTCCAAACCAAATTTTAACTTAAGAAAATTCTTATTTCTATATTGGCGCCGAAACGCTCTCGGGTCATCCAAAATCCATTCCGAACATACGCCCAAGTCCAAAATCATCATATGAAGCTACTGGAACTGTCGAAACTCGATTTCGAGGTCGTTTACTCAAAATGTTGACCGAAGTCAAATTTGGCCTTAAAGGCCAACCTGAAGGAACCAAGTGTTCCAATATTGCTCTAAACACTTCTGAATCCCGGACCACCCGCCCCCGCAAGTCATAAATCACAATAAGCCGCTATGGGAAGTTTCATTTAGGGGAACGGGGTCTGATAACGTAAAACGACCGGTCGGGTCATTACATTCTCCACGTCTTAAACATATGTTCATCCTCGAACGGGTCTAGAATCGTACCTGAAGTGCTGAATAAGTGTGGATATTTTCTCCGCATGTCCTCCTCGGACTCCTAGGTCACCTCCTCGACTGGTTGGCCCCTCCACTGGTCCTTCACGACAGAAACTCTCTTTGATCTCAGCTGGCGATCCTACCTGTCAATAATAGCAACTGGCTCCTCCTCGTAGCCCAACTTCTCATCCAACTGAATAGTGCTGAAATCAACCACGTGAGAGAAGTCGGCGTGGTATCTCTGGAGAATGGATACGTGAAAGACCGGATGAACTCCAGATAAATTGGGAGGTAAGGCTAGCTCATAAGAAACCTCCCCAACTCGCCTCAACACCTCGAAGGGACCTATAAACCTCGGGCTCAACTTGCCTTTCTTCCCAAACCTAATAATACCCTTCATCAGCGAGACCTTCAACAGAACCTTGTCTCCCTCCATAAATGATACATCACGCGCCCTCTGATCCGCATAACTCTTCTATCTGGACTGTTCCGTGTGGAGCCTTATCTGAATCAACTTCACTTTCTCCAAAGCATCTCTCACAAGGTCGGTGTCATATAACTTAGCCTAGCCAGGATCAAACCACCCGATAGGAGAACAACATCGCCGACCATACAAAGCCTCAAATGGAGCAATCTCGATGCTGGACTGATAACTGTTATTATAGGCAAACTCGACCAAAGGCAAGAACTGGTCCCACTGACCTCCAAAGTCAATCACACATGCCCTGAGCATGTCCTCCAAAATCTGAAATGTACGCTCCGACTGACCATCAGTCTGAGGGTGAAATGTTGTGCTGAGATCTATCTAGGTGCCCATCTCACTATGCAATGCTCTCCAGAAATGCGAGGTGAACTGAGGACCTCGATCAGATATAATGGACACCGGCACACCGTGCAACCGGACTATCTCCCCAATGTAGATCTGGGCCAACCTCTCAGAAGTATAAGTAGTAGCCACTAGAATGAAATGCGCCGACTTGGTCAATCTATCCACAATGACCCAAACCGCGTCAACCTTCCGCAAAGTCCAAGGAAACCCAACCATGAAGTCCATAGTGACGTGCTCCCACTTCCACTCAGGAATGGGCATCTGCTGAAGTAGGCCTCCTGGACTTTGGTGCTCATACTTCACCTGCTGGCAATTAAGACACCTAGTCACATACTCCACAATGTCCCTCTTCATCCGCCTCCATCAGTAATGCTACTTCAAATCACGATATCTTCGTAGCACCAGGATGAACAGAATACCGGGAACTGTGTGCCTCCTCTAGAATCCGCTCCCTCAGGCCATCAACATTAGGAACACATAAAAGGCACTAAAGTCTCAGAACACCATCCTCGCTAATAGTAACCTCCTTGGAACCACCCTGTACCACTGTCTCCCGAAGCTCCGCCAAGCATGGATCATCAAGCTACCAAGCCTTAATTTCACCCAATAACGAAGACTGAGCAACCACATGTGCTAGAACTTGACGAGGCTCTAAAAGGTCTAATCTCACCAGGAGATTAGCCAAGGACTGAATGTACAAGGCTAGAGGTATCTCCTCTGCTTCAATATAAGCCAAGCTACCCATACTCTCCGCCTTCCTGCTCAAAGCATCCACTACCACATTCGCCTTGGCCGGATGGTATAGAATGGTGATATCATAATCCTTCAATAACTCGAGCCATCTACGCTGCCACAAATTAATATCTCTCTGCTTGAACAAGTGCTGCAAGCTGCGGTGGTTTGTATAAACCTCGCAGGACACCCCATACAAGTAGTGCCTCCAAATCTTAAGAGCATGAATAATCACCGCCAAGTCCAAATCGTGCACCGGATAATTTTTCTCATGAACCTTCAGCTGGCGCGAATCATAAGCAATAACTCTCCCTTCCTGCATCAACACACACCCCAAGACAACGCGCGAAGCATCGCAATATACTGTATACATCCCAGAACCGAAAGGCAACACTAGAATTGGTGTTGAGGTCAATGCTGTCTTGAGCTTCTGAAAGCTCGCCTCACACTCGTCAGACCATCGGAAAGGGGCATTATTCTGAGTTAATCTAGTCAATGGAGCTGCAATAGAAGAGAACCCTTCCACAAATCAGTGATAATAGCCCGCTAGGCCCAAAAAGCTCCTGATCTCGATAGCTGAAGTAGGATGCGGCCAACTCTGAACTGCCTCAATCTTCTGAGGATCAACCTTGATACCCTCTCCGGATACCACATGCCCCAAGAATGCCACGGAATCCAACCAGAACTCACACTTGGAGAACTTAGCATATAGCTTCTGTTCTCGCAAAGACTGGAGCACAACTCTCAAATGCTGCTCGTGCTCCCCCAAGCTACATGAGTAAATCAAAATGTCATCAATGAATACAATGACAAAGGAATCAATATACGGCCTGAATACCATGTTCATCAAGTCCATAAATGTTGTTGGGGAATTAGTCAAGCCAAAGGACATCACCAGGAACTCATAATGGCCATATCTCGTACGAAAAGCAGTCTTCGGAACATATGAGGCCCGAATCTTCAACCGATGATATCGGGATCTCAAATAAATCTTATAGAACACCCAAGCACTCTGCAACGTTCTTAATGGTGACCTTGTTCAACTGGCGGTAATCAATACACATCCACATGGACCCATCCTTCTTCTTCACAAATAGAACTGGAGCACCCCACGGCGATACACTCGGTCTGATGAACCCCTTAGCTAACAACTCCTCAAGCTGCTCCTTCAAATCCTTCAACTTCTTCGGATCCATACGGTACGGAGGAATAGATATAGGCTGGGTGCCTGGAGCTAATCAATGCAGAAATTAATATCACGATCCGGAGGCATGCCTGGAAGGTCTGAAGAAAATACATCAGCAAACTCTCGAACCACTGGCACTGAATCAATCTTTGGAGACTCGGCGGTGGTGTCCCGCACATAAGCAACATAAGCTAGACAACCCTTCTCGACCATATGTCGAGCCTTCAGGAACGAAACAACCCGGCTGGCTGAACTAACTAAGGAACTTCTCCACTCCATCCTAGGCGACTCGGGCATGGCTAAAGTAACTATCTTGGCATGGAAATCTATCACGACATGATAAGGAGATAGCCAATCCATGCCTAGAATGACCTCAAAATCAACCATGTCGAGCAACAAAAGGTCCGCTCTGGTCTCGAATCCATAAAATGTGATCACACAAGACCGATAGATCCGGTCTACCACCACAGAATCGCCCACAGTAGTGGACACACATATAGGAGAACCCAAGGACTCACGAGGAGCATCCAGGAAATGAGCAAATAAGGCTGAAACATAGGAATAGGTGGATCCAGGATCAAATAACATTGATGCTTCTTTACCACATACTAAAATAATACTTGTGATCACGGTGTCTGAGGCCACTGCATCTGATCTGACCGGAATGTCATAGAATCTAGCTGGAGTACCGGAAGACTGAGCTTCACCAGAGTGAACCGGAGCTGCCTGACCTCCCCCTGACTGGCCTCCACCTCTAGGACGACCCCTGCCGACCTGTCCTCCACCTCTAGGTGGCCTGACTGCTGGTGCTGGACTCATAGGCTAGTAACCTTGCTGCACTGCCTTGCCCCGAAACTTAGGACAAGTCCTTCTGATATGGCCGAGATCCCCGCACTCGTAACATCTCACTGGAGGCACAAACTGCTGCTCTGAAGAAAAACCCTGGATAACTGGGGGACGGTGAGAACCCTCTGGCATAGTTGAAGTAAGGCCTCACTAGAGCACCACGAGGAGGTGGTGGTGGGGGTGTTGAATATAGGGGCCTGCTGGGCTGACCCCTCCCAAACTGACCTCTGCCCCTAGCTGGGGCACCTCTAAAATCCCCGGAATATCTGGCTCTCTTATCCGGCTGTACCTGCTCCCTGACTCTCGACCGATAACCCTCGATCCTACGAGCAATTTCCACTACCAGCGGATAAGGAGTGCACATCTCCACCTCTCGGGCCATGTTGGCCCTAATGCCTGGATGGAACCCGACTACAAATCTCCGCACTCTCTCAGTATCGGTAGGTAGTATCATGAGTGCATGGCGAGACAACTCTTAAAATCTGGCCTCATAGTCTGTCACTGACAGTTGTCCCTGCTCCAGCTGCTCAAATGATACCGCAGCTCTTCTCTCTTAGAGGGTGGGATATATCTGTCTAGAAACATTTGAGTGAACTGCTCCCAAGTGATAGGAGGAGAATCTGTTGAGAATATAGGACTGCCACCATCTGCGAGCTCTGCCCTCTAACTGGAAAGTAGCGAAGTCCACTCCATTGGACTCTAGTATCCTCATGTTTTTGTCCTTGCACTTGTCAATGAAATCCTGGGCATCCTCGCCTCGCTCTCCCTCGAAAACTGGAGGATGCAATCGATTCCATCTGACCAATAACTTCTGCGGATCGCCGTCCGCAGCTGGTCTGGGCTCAGGTGCTGCTGCTACAGGCTGGACCCCACCCATGGGCAGTGTACCTGGGGTATGATGAAGTGTTGTTTTCTAGCCTGCAGCCTGGGCAGTAGGGGTCTGGGCTCGCCCTCCTGCCTAGATGTGGCAGGATCCGCTGGAAATAAACAAACCTGGGACATAGTATCCATAAATCTCATCATACGGCCCATGACCTCCTGGAAGCCTGGCGTCGTCATGGTCCACTGGAGCAGGACCTGCTGGGGGCACCTCCCCTTGCTCCTCTATAGTAGGATCCCCTGGTGGTGCAACTGGAATAGCTCTAGGACGTCCCCGTCCCCTACCTCGGGCCGATGCCCTCCCCGGCCTCTGCCAGATGTACGCGTCCTCACCATCTGTGAGAGAATATAAGAATGAGATTTAGTAAACCAACAACTGCATGATAGATCATGATAAAGAGAGGTTTCCTAACACCCTATAGCCTCCCGAAGATAAATACAGACGTCTTCGTATCGATCCGCAAGACTCTATTAGGTTTGCCCGTGACTTGTGAGACCTACGTGAACCTAGTGCTATGATACCATGTTGTCACGACCCAAAATCCTAACCAAATTTTGACAAATCAACCCCACACTTACCAAATTTTAAGCTTAGAACATTTAAGTAGAAGCGGAAATATTAACAAACTTAAGTAAATATAGCCACAAGGATCATGAACCTATATATACAGTCCCAAAAACATAAAGTCTACTATGTGTGTGCCAGGAACTAGTGTCACAAGTCTACAGGCGAACTAGTAGAATATACAAAAGATGATATAAACTGTTCTAATGTCTAAAAGAACTAGACAGAAATAAACAAAGATAAATCCATTGTGCTGCTAAGAATCGCCAAGGGAAGCAGCTCACCGTGGAGTCAGGTCCAGAATATACTCCAGGGTCAAGCTCCAGTCGGATAACCAGATGGACCAGCCTCAAAACCTATACAATTAAGTACAAAAGCGTAGTATGAGTACATAAACAGATATGTACCCAGTAAGTATCCCGCCTAACCTCGAAGAAGTAGTGACGGGAGGTCGACGTGATACTTACTAGGGTCATACAATGTGTAATAAGTACATGCTTAATCAGTAATAACACTAATGAACAGTAATAAGAAAATGTGCATCGAATAACAATCTCTAGTACCCTCATGCCATCCCTTTCCATGGCATAGAAGCTATTTAAACTTATTTCTTTCATGAAATCAACAGTTACAATTACAGGGTTTCTCATAAATTACCAAACATATAACAGGCTATGAACGTACGGTCTTTACGACGATAAAAGTAAATGTGCACTGCCGAGGGTTGAACGGTCCGAATCATAGATGCATCTATTTGCCCCGCTCGCGAATCGAACATGTGATACGGTTAATATAATATTAAGACTACCCCGATCGCAAATCATTCATGCGACTCGGGTTAATACAATACTAGGACTACCCCGCTCGCGAATCATCCATGCGACTCGGGTTCCCATATAAATACATGATTAGCAGGAGATTCCAGATAATTTAGCAGGGAACATACTAATAGGGTGAGAATTTAATAATGCCAACTTCAAAGAATAACTCCTTAGGCCTTCACATGTGAGATTCGAGGGTATTAGACTACTTAATCCATATGCAAGATCGCAGATACAACATATAAAGCATGCTTGTGAGTTCTAAACTACCCGACAAGGCATAATAGTAGCTACGCACGGACTCTCGTAAATTCGTGCATGCGCAGCCCCAGCAAATAAGGACAAACCACCATTTATAATCACATATGGGGACAATTCCCTCTTACAAGGTTATAAAGGAGACTCACCTCGTGTCGAACCTACTCCCCCGGTCAAGAATGCGCCCGAAACTCCGAACTCGTCACCCAAGGACTCGAAACTAATCAAACGTTACATAAATATATATCAAATTATACTCAAAGCATGGAATTCTCCTACTATTTAGTGAAATTCATCATTCTTGTAGAAATCTCAAAATCCAACCTCGGGCCCGCATGCTCAGATTTCAAAAATTCTCGAAGGAAACACTCACCCTTAACCTAAGAATAATTAATATATGATTTTTACTTGATTTCATAGCTAATTGACGGGTAATTCTCTAAATTTCCAAAAACCCTAGGTTACTACCCAATTCTTGATTTTTACTAATTAAGAAGGTTAACTTAACTAAGAATTCATGAATTAAACTAACTTTGGGGTAGAGTTTACTTGCCTCTCAGTTGTTGGGTCGTGGAGCCCCTTTCCCAAGCTCTCAAAGTGTTTTAATGGAGGAAGGAATGAAGAAACTATGAAGAATCCCGTATTTTAAAGAAATACACTGCCTGACAGTGGTTTCGCACCTGCGAGCAAAGGCTCGCACCTGCGGAAATGGACGAGGAAGCCTGGGCCCGCACCTGCGGAGAGGAGACCGCACCCGCGGCTCCGTTCCTGTGGAACTTTGTCCGCACCTGCGAGAAATGTGTTGCCCTCTGAGGGTCGCACCTGCGAGGCTGGGACTGTAGGAGAGGTCCCGCACCTGCGACTTGGCCACTGCACCTGCGGTCACACCAGAACAGGTGCACCAGCAGCTATTTCAGCTGGTTTTTGGCCTCGTGTGGTGTTCAGGAGGCACCTGGGCCCACCCGAGCCCCCGTCCAAATATACCAACAAGTCCCAAATCATAATACAGACTCGATCGAGCCTTCAGAACACTTAAAACAACGCTAAAACTCAAAATCACATCCCAAAACCCCTAGTGTCATAACTTAAGAACTTCAAGTTCTTGAATTCGATAACAATGCGCCGAACCGACCTATACTACTTGGAATAATACCAAATTTTGCAGGCAAGTCATAAATGAAATAATGGAACCATTCCCGATCTCGTAATTCCATTCGCACCTCGATTACACAAAAATAAGTTCCAAACCAAATTTCAACTTAAGGAAATTCTTATTTCTATATTGGGCGCTGAATCGCTCCCGGGTCATCCAAAATCATTCCGAACATGCCAAGTCTGTAGTCATCATACGAAGCTAAAGGAACCGTCGAAACTCAATTCCGAGTTCGTTTACTCAAAATGTTGGCCGAAGTGAAATTTAGCCTTAGAGGCCAACCTGAAGGAACCAAGTGTTCCCATATTTCTCTAAACACTTCTGAATCCCGGACCACCCGCCCCCGCAAGTCATAAATCACAAGAAGCCACTATGGGAAGTTTCATTTATGGGAACAGGGCCCGATAACGCAAAACGACCGGTCGGGTCGTTACACAAGGGTTGCTTCAAACCATTCAGAACTGTTGTGTCTTCATAGGAACGATGAATGAAGATAAAAACACTCATCTAATGAACATCGAGGAGATTATGAAGCACTTTTCAATACAATGGGGTGTCACAAGATGTAGTGTACTTAAGAGCCTCCCCTTTTTCACTTAAAGATAATGGAAAGCAGTGGCTTTGAAGTTTACCCACTGGATCGATTAGAACATGGGAGGAGATGACCATAAAATTCCTTGATAAATATTTCTCCTCAGATAATACGAGCAAGTTTAGAATAGAAATCCATAACTTATGCCGAAAAGAGACTGAAACTGTTTTTGAAGCATGGAAGAGGTTTAAGGAGATTTTTAGAAAGTGTCAACATAGTGGAATTGAAATCTGGATGCAACTCCAAGACTTTTGGGATAGATTGGCACCGGCCTCGCGTAGAACATTGAGCAATGCAATTGGAGGCCCTTTGATGAAGAAGACTCTAGCGGAGATAGTTACAATTCTTGATGAGTTATTTGAAGATGCCAATCAGTGGCCCTCTGAGAGTACTGAAAGAAGAAGATCAACTGGTGTTCACCAAGTTGATGCAAACACATCTGTACAGGTACAAATCAATGTTATGGCTAAAGAAATACGAAAGCTGACCTTAGTCTCCATACAAAATGAGCCTCACGCAGCTTGTGATATATGTGGAAGAGGACACCCTAATCATGAGTGTCAAGTCTCAAATGAGGAAGTGAATGCTGTGGAAAATTATAATTTAATGCAATGGGTTAGCAGAACCCCGGTTTTTCATGGAGTTCACCTGGGGGTACCGCTAGTGCATGGCAACAAAATAACCCTAAATTTCAGGGACAAGGAGCTCCTGATTTTATGAACCAGTCGAGGCTCAATTTCAGCCTCAATAACCCAATCAGCCTGGTCTAGAAGATCTCATGAAGGCCTTCATTGTGAAAAACTGATGAAATATTTGAAGTACTAGGGGCAGCAATTGGAAATTTAGAGACACACGTGGGACAAATTGCAACAATATTATCTGAGAGGGTTCCAGGCACTCTCCCTGCTGATACTAAAAAAATCCCAAAGAAATAGTGAATGTTGTAACCTTGAGAAGTGGGCAAGTGTTGAAAGATCCCACCCTGGTTCAAAAAGATGTGAGACTTGAAAAAGAAAGTGGGGAGCAGCTGAAAAGTGAGGAGGACAAGAAGAAGAAAGGCCCGACGAAAGCTGAGAAAAAGAAGAAGGAAGAAAAATTGAGAAGGGAGGAACATGAGGTAAGAATATGCATGCGTTACCTTTCCCTCCAAAGCTATATAGAGAAAATCTGGACAAGAAGTTTGAGAGATTTCTGGATGTGCTGAAATAGGTCATGTAAACTTACCATTCATAGAAGTGCTCTCACAAATGCCTTCTTATGCTAAATTATTGAAAGAGATCATTACGAAGAAGAGTAAAGTAGAGGAGACCTCAGTGGTCGAGCCACCGAGCATTCCCGTGCGATATTGCAAAATAAACTCCCACAAAAGTTCAGAGATCCAGGGAGTTTTACTATACCTTACTCTTTAGGAACTATTAATTTTGATAAGTCTTTATGTGATTCTGGTGCCTCAATTAATTTAATTCCTCTATCTATTTTAAGGAAACTAGAGAAGGAGATTAGAGAGATAAGGTCGGAACCAATATCTTTGCAGCTGGTAGACCAAATGACTTTAATACTCGAGGGGATAGTGGAAGATATGTTAGTTCGGGTAGATAAGTTTGAGTTTCCTGTGGATTTTATATGGTGAATATGGAGTAAAAACAAGGAGGTCCCTCTCATCTTAGGAAGACCATTCTTAGTGACGGGCAGAACAATATTAGATACACAAAAGAGAAAACTCATGCTTAGAGTGGGTGAGGAGAGTGTGACTTCTAAGATGGATGTAGAAAAAGGGGCACAAAAAGAAAAATCAGTTGTGAGTGTTGAGTAGAAAGTGAAGGGCTCGAAAAAGAAGGCTGTGGTGAGTGAGAAAGATAGTGTGGGTTGTAACCCAAGAAGGCTAAGAAGAATTTGTCTGCATGGATGTGTGCATTACTTCGGGCGCGAGGAATGGAGCCTGACATCGACTCAGACCCCGACTAGATATTCAGGGAAGTTTCTTTTACCTTGTGCTATTTAATTGTGTGTCATGGGGATATGCCACAACTTAAAGTGTGGTGTGGGGAATATTTATATGTATGTATATTAGTTTTCTTTTTCTTAGTTGTAGTAGTTGGAGATAGAAAAAATCTCAACATGAAATCACAGATTATAATCGAACATGAAATCGATAGTTATCTCTTGAAGCGTGACCATGATCGCGAAAAGACCTTTAAGCATGAGCAAAAACAATCCACGAGAACATACTCTAGTTCTATGGTCTTTTACTGTGTCACTCAAATAATATCCAAAAACAGCAATTTCGTGTGGGCGAAATTTCTAAGAAAATATGGCTGAAAATTTCAGCCACCATAACTACTTCTCTAGGTCGAAAACCTTATGTATTCATAGCACAAGTTTTAAGGGTTAAAACCCTTTTTCAATACTCGTTGGGTTTACTTTTCCACCGGAAAAAAGATTCCTTATTTCTTATTACTAGTCTTATTATACGCGCTTTGTGCGTGTACACTATCTCAATGGATAAGTTAAATTTTTAAAACAAATCGTATAAATATTGAAAAAAAAGATGCTTGGCGGCTAACTTTGGTGCTTAAATTATTAACATTTCTTTATATACCAGAGAGTATTTATTAACTTTTTTCATCCCAATTTAGTTGTCCAATTTATTTTTCAATTATTATGAGAAAATAAAAGATTACAATTATTTATATTTTTCTTTGAAATAATACCTTTTTAAAAAGAAAATAAGAACTTCTAAAGAAGTCACGAACGCCCAAATATAATTCCTTCTTCTACTGTATTCTAAGAATATTATAGTGATGGAAAGATTTAAATTCTTAAATATTAGTAGTTCTTACATAAATCAAATAAAGGAAATATTTAATATCCAAACTTTTAGTAATTTAAAACCTGAATATTAGAAAAATAATAAGACAATAATGACTACTTTTCCAGTGAAAACTCTATTTTAAAGGGGTAAAAAAGATGAACGATATTTTGTTAAGCGGCGCCGTACGCGCGTTGCGCATGTATCCGTGTCATGAGTAACCTTTTTAAATTTACATAAATATTTTTAAAAAGTATCTTGAATTATAAAATATGAAGATTAAGAAAATATTGTAAGCTTCTTGAACTAAATAATATTGAGTGTGTTTAGCTAATTCTATATATATAAAAAAACTTGTGTTAACATGATTTTCAAAAATATTTTTAACTTAACTTCAAATATTACTTTTTTCAAATATCACAAATTCACGTCCAACTTCAATTTTCATACAAAGAGTATGCTTTAGTTTGACCTATTATTTATTATAAAATAATTTTATTATTTTAGATGTATATTATTTTGAAGAAATAGTACGTAATGGAAGTGGAAGAGAATATGCCAATGTTACAATAATATTGTGATGGCCCAAAGACCATCTTATGAATTAAGACTCCATTCTAGCCTCATTAGCCTTAAAATATTTAATTTTAATGACATCGATTTATGTGCATAGTCCGGACGTGAATCCGGAAAGCTTTTATGTGAAAATATGAGAACAATAATTTTTAGAGTTAAAATTTAGTTTTTAGTTGACTTTTTTGAGTAAACGAACCTGGATCTGTGTTTCGACGATCCCGGGAGGTCCGCAGTAAAATATGGGAATTGGGCATATGTCCGAAATTAAAATATATTGTGAGAGTAAAAGCACAAAGGGTGATGCCGTATATGCTTATTTATGATATGGCGAGGATGAGAGTGAAAGCACGAAGGGTGGTGTCGTGTGAGTTCCTTTTCTATTCTTGTTGCTTTAAATTATTGTTGATTACAGCTTATTGTTGTCTTGTTATTTTTTTCTCACTCCTTATGTTAAATTCCTCATAGCATGATCCCTTTCCATTATTGGATATAATGTTAACTCTTTAGTTGCTATTGTTGCTGCTAATATGTTTATACATGTCCAGGTTTTATGTGGTGTCCTGTCCTATCCTCATCATTAATTCGCCAAGGTTAGGCTCGACACTTACTCAATATATGGGGTCAGTTGTACTGATACTGCACTCTGCACTTCTTGTGCAGATCCAGGTACCGGTCTGAGATGATTCTTTGAGCATAGTTGCATTTTTACACGGAGACACGAGGTAGATCTGCTGGCATCCGCAGATTCCTGGAGTCTTCCCTTATTGATTTAGATACTGTTTTATTTCATTCAAAATAGAGACATATTTCTTTCAGCCCATTTATTTGTAGTACTCTTTAGTAGTTCGTGAATTGTGACACCAGGCCCTGGGTAGTTATATAGTATATACTTAGTTCGTGGTTCTATTTATTTATTCGGTTATTATTCATGAAGTTATTTATTGGGAAATATTAGATTTAGTATTCATTTTTGAATTGTTTATTCATCTTTAATCAAATTGTTAAAAGAAAATGGCTAGTTAAGTTCTAACATTGGCTTGCCTAGCAAGTGTGGTGTTAGGCACCATCACGATCCCGTGGGTTGGAAATTTGAATCATGACAAGTTGGTATCAGAGTTGTAGGTTGCCTGGTCTCACAATTCATGAACAAGCTTAATAGAGTCTGAGGGATCGGTACGGAGACGTCTGTACTTATCTCTTAGAGGCTATGAAGTTAGAAACAAACTCATTTTATTTCTACTCTGTCGTGTGATTCTTGATATCTCAAAAAAAATACTGGTTGAACTCTTCTATTCACTCGTAGATGGTGAGAACACGTGCTTCCTCTTTCGCTGACCAACAATCCGGTCCTCTAGCAGCAGCAGCTGCTCCTATTAGGGACAGAGGCTGAGGCCACGTCAGAGGCCGAGGCAGGGGCAGGACTCAGCCCGTTGCTCATACTGCAGACCCAGCTGTGAAGCCCTAGGTTGAGATTAATGAAGGGGCTCCAGCTCAGATCTTTCCAACTGGACCAGCTCAGGTCCCAGAGGGGTTCATTGCTACCCCGGTACTTCAAGATACTTTGGTCTGATTAGTGGGCCTTATGGAGAGTGTACCCAGACTGGCGTACTCCCTGTTGCAGCAGCCGTATCTCAGGCTGGAGGAGGGGGTCCAAACTCCTGCTACCCACACTCCTGATCAGACTACTCCTCAGGTCCAGACCTCAGCAGTCGACCCAGTTGGGGTAGTTCAGACAGTTGCTGCAGCCCCGATTGCTGATGGGGCAGCTATGACTTCTGATGCTTTTTGGAGACTGGACAGGTTCATCAAGCTTTTCCCTATTCACTTCAGTGGTGCTACTTCAGAGGATCCTTACGAATATTTGTATAGTTTTCATGAGGTTCTTCGTAATATGGGTATTTTGGAGACCAATGGGGTCGACTTCACCACGTTTTAGATGATTGGTTCCGCCAAGAAATGGTGGAGGGATTATTTGTTGACTAGACCATCTGGGTCACCTGCTCTGACTTGGGATAAGTTTTCTAACCTCTTTTTGGAGAAATTTTTTCTTATCACCATTAGAGAAGAGAAGCGTCGTCAGTTTGAGCATCTTCAGCAGGGCGACATGACAGTTACCCAGTATGAGAATCGCTTTGTGGATTTGACTCAGCATGCTATTCTTTTTTTACCCACAGAGAGAGAGAGAGAGAGAGAGAGAGAGAGAGTTAGGAGATTTATTGAGGGCTTTGCTCAGCCCATCAGGTTGCAGATGGCCAAAGAGACAGGGGCTGAGATTTCTTTTCAGGACGCGGCCAATGTGGCCACGAGAGTTGAGTCGGTTCTTGGGATGGAAGGTCAGGGGTCAGACAAGAGACCTCGCCATTCTGTTGGATTCAGTGGTGCCTCATCTAGAGGCGGGAGTACTCAGTGCAGAGGCCATCCTTCCAGGCCATTTAATTCAGCACTTCAGACATCCCAGGGGGCCCCAAGTGGTCGTGGATCTCATTTGCCTTATTTTGATCAGTCATCCCCTATTGATGCACCTCCTTTCAAAGCTTTCAGGGGGGGTATCCTGGTCGACAGGGTCAGTTTGCTGGCCAGCAGTCTCGACAACCGAGGTGTTGTTATACTTGTGGTGACCCGAGGCAAATTGCTACATATTACCCTCATGCGTCGGATAATTCTTAGTACTAGAATTCTCGTGCTATAGTTCCGGCACCAATTGCAGCACCACCTGCCCAGCCAGCTAGGGGTAGGGGTCAGGTAGCCAGAGGTAAAGGTCAGAATGCTAGAGGTGGAGGCCAGCCCGTTAGAGGTAGAGGTCCACCTGTCAGGGGTCCTCCCGATGACGTAGTTTAGGGTGGTGGGGCCCAGTCCTAATTATATGCATTTCCAGCTAGACCCGAGGCGGAGTCCTCTGATGTAGTTATCATAGGTTCCATTTCAATTTGTAATAGATCTGCTTTAGTTTTGTTTGATCTAGGGTCTACTTATTCTTATGTGTCATCATATTTTTCCTCGTATTTGGTTGTGCCCCGTGACTCCTTGAGTGTCCCTGTTTATGTGTCAACACCGGTGGGAGATGCTATTGTGGTAGATCATGTATATTGTTTCATGCGTAGTCATTATTGAGGGTCTTGAAACTAGTGTAGACCTTTTTCTTCTTGACATGGTCAATTTTGATGTCATATTGGGCATGGATTGGTTGTCATCTTATTATGCCATCTTGGATTGTCACGCCAAGACAGTTACTTTAGCTTTGCCGGGATTACCTCGGTTAGAATGGAAAGGGACTCTTGGTCATTCTCCCAGCAGAGTGATTTCTTATGTCAAGGCTCGTCGCATGGTTGAGATGTGATGTTTGGCATATTTGGCTCATATTCGTGATTCTGATGCTGAAATTTCTTCAATAGAGTCACTGCCTATTGTTCGGGAGTTTCCCGAACTATTTTCTACAGACCTGTCGGGGATGCCACCCGACAGGGATATCAATTTTTGTATTGATGTGGCTCAGGGCACTCAGTCCATTTCTATTCCTCCATACCGGATGGCCCCACCAAAATTGAAAGAACAGTTGCAAAACTTGCTTGATAAGGGTTTCGTCAGGCCTAGTGTCTCGCCCTGGGTGCACCGATTTTGTTCGTAAAGAAGAAGGATGGATCGATGAGAATGTGTATATATTACCGGCAGTTGAATAAGGTTACTATCAAAAATACGTATCCATTGCCGAGAATTGATGATTTATTTGATCAGCTTCAGGGTGCTGGTGTGTTTTCAAAAATTGATCTGAGATTGGGCAACCATCCGTTGAAGATTAGGGCGTCCGATGTTCCTAAGACAGCCTTTCGGACAAGGTATAGGCACTTTCGTATAGCACTCGAGACTTTGAGGGATAATCAGTTGTATGCAAAATTTTCAAAGTGTGAATTCTGGTTAGATTCAGTGACTTTCTTGGGTCACATCGTATCATCAGAGGGTATTCAGGTAGATCCTAAGAAGATAGAGGCAGTCGAGAACTGGCCTAGACCCACTTCAGCTACGGAAATCAGGAGCTTCTTGGGTTTAGCGGGATACTACCATTTCGTGGAGGGGTTCTCGTCTATAGCAACCCCGATGACGAGATTGACTCAGAAGGGTGCCACATTTAAATGGTCGGATTAGTGTGAGGCCAGCTTTCAGAAGCTCAAGACAACCTTGACTTCCACACCGGTGTTGGTGTTGCCATCAGGTATATTTTACAGTATATTGTGATGCTTCCCGTGTTGGTCTTGGAGCAGTATTGATGCAGGATGGCAGGGTGATTGCATATGCGTCTCGGTAGTTGAAAGTTCATGAGAACAATTATCATGTTCATGACTTGGAGTTGGCCGCCATTGTTCATGCATTGAAAATATGGAGGCACTATCTTTATGGTGTGCCATGTGAGGTTTACACGGATCATCGTACCCTCCAATACTTGTTCAAGCAAAAGGATCTTAATTTGAAACAAAGGAGATGGCTAGAGTTATTGAAAGATTATGACGTCACTATATTATATCATCCAGGAAAGGCCAATGTGGTGGCTGATGCATTGAGTAAGAAGGCAGTAAGTATGGGCAACCTTACATTTATTCCAGTTGGTGAGAGACCATTAGCTTCAGCTATTCAGACGTTGGATAATCAGTTCGTGAGGTTGGACATTTCGCCCAGCCATGTTCTAGCTTGTACAGTTGCTCGATCTTCCTTATTCGAGAGTATCAGAGATCGGCAGGATGATGACCCGCACTTGATGGTCCTTAGGGACACCGTTCGGCACGGTGGTGCCAAGAAGGTTACAGTTGGAGATGACGATGTTTTGAGGATGCAGGGTCATATATGTGTGCCTAATGTTGATGAACTTCGTGAGTTGATCCTTGAGGATGATCACAGTTCTAAGTATTCTATTCACCCGGGTGCTGCCAAGATGTACCAGGACTTGCGACAACACTATTGGTGGAGAAGGATGAAAAAGGATATTGTTGCTTATGTGGCTCGTTGTTTGAATTGCCAACAGGTGAAATTGAGCATCAAAGACCCAGTGGTTTACTTCAGCAGATAGAGATTCCTGAGTGGAAGTGGGAGCGTATCACTATAGATTTCGTTGTTGGACTCCCACGGACTCAGAGAAAGTCCGACGTCGTTTAGGTTATTGTGGATAGGCTGACTAAATCAGCACATTTCATTCCAGTGGAAAGTACTTATACATCAGAGCGGTTGGCAGAGATATATATTCGAGAGATTGTTTGCCTTCACGGTGTGCCCGCGTCTATTATTTTTGATCGAGATACGCATTTTGCCTCGCACTTTTGGAGGGAAGTTCAGCGAGAGTTGGGTACACGAGTTGAGTTGAGCACAACATTTCATCCTCAGACGGACGGACAGTCTGATCGTACTATTTAGGTCTTGCGATCCGAGCTTGTGTTATTGATTTTAGAGGTTCTTGGGATCAATTCTTGCCGTTAGCAGAGTTGCCTACAATAATAGTTATCAGTCGAGAATTCAGATGGCTCCCTATGAGGCATTATATGGTAGATGGTGTAGATCGCCAGTTAGGTGGTTTGAGCCGGGAGAGGCTCGGTTATTGGGTACAGACTTAGTTCAGGAGGGTTTAGATAAGGTCAAGGTTATACAGGATCGACTTCATGCAGCTCAGTCTAGGCAAAATATTTACGTCGACCGTAATGTTCGTGATGGGGCATTCATGGTTGGAGAGAGAGTATTACTTCGGGTATCGCCCATGAAGGATGTCATGAGATTTGGGAAGATGGGCAAGTTGAGCCCTAGGTATATCGGACCATTTGAGATTCTCGAGAGAGTGGGGGAGGTAGCTTATAGACTTGTGTTGCCTCTAGGGTTATCCTTAGTTCATCTGGTATTCCATGTGTCTATGCTCCGGAAATATAATGGTGACCCGTCCCACGTGTTAGATTTCAACTTTGTACAATTGGACAAAGATTTGGCTTATGAGGATGAGCCGGTAGCCATTTTAGACCGGCATGTTCGTCAGTTGAGATCAAAGAGTTACCCTTCAGTTTGAGTGCAGTGGAGAGGTCACCCTGTTGAGGTAGCTATTTGGGAGTACGAGTCGGACATGCAGAGTAGATATCCCCACTTGTTTGCCAATTCAGGTAATTTTCTATGTCCGTTCGAGAACAAACGTTTGTTTTAGAGGTGGAGATTGTGATGACCCAAAGGGTCATCTTATGAATTAAGACTCCATTCCAGGCTCATTAGCCTTAAAAATATTAATTTTAATTACCTCGATTTTCGTGCACAGTTCGGGCGTGAATCCGAAAAACTTTTATGTGAAAATATGAGAAACAATAATTTTTAGAGTTAAAATTTGGTTTTTAGTTGACTTTGGTCAACATTTTGAGTAAACAGATACAGATCTGTGTTTCGACGATAGCGGAAGGTCTGCAGTAAAATATGGGACTTGGGCGTATGCCCGGAATTGAATTCCGAGGCCCATAGCCTTAGAAAATAATTTTTGAAGAAAATTATTGTGCTGGTTTTTACAAGAAATAAAGAAATGAATTAATGTTTGAACTCATTAGTATCGGGCCCGTATTTTGGTTCCGGAGCTCGGTACAGGTTTGTCATGATATTTAAGTCTTATTTGTGAAATTGGATGAGAATCGGAGTTGAATTGACGTGATTTGGAGGTCCGGTTGAAAAGTTAGAAATTGAGTGTTCTTGAGGAAATATTGAGTTTTGAGGTTAAATTTGTAGTTTTTGATGTTATTTTCATGATTTGATTGCACGAGCAAGTCCGTATGATTTTTTAGAATTGCTTGAACATTTGGTTAGGAGGCCCCGAGGGCTCGGTGAGTTTCGGGTAGGCCACGGAGTATTTTTGAGACTTGGAAAAATAATTGGAGTTAATAGTTGCAGGTTGCAGGTCTCTGAACCTGGAAGCGCGGCAGCGCTTGGAATCCGCGGCCGCGGACCAGGTTCCGCTGCAGCGCCTGGAACCCCGCTGATAGCGGTTGCTGAGGGCAACTATCCGCCGTCGTGCCCACTATTGCGCTGACAGCGGTGGGGCAAGACCTGGATTCCGCTAACAGCGGTGACGGGGACTTGAGGCATAGGTATAAATACGGGACTTCTATTTTTTTTATCACTTTTCAATAATAATAAAACCCTAGAACAAGAGAGGCGATTTTCCAAAATATTTTTCTTCCCCAAATCATAGGTAAGTGATTTCTAACTCATCTCTTTCGATTCTTAACTACTTTTTACAAAATTTCATCATAGAATCTAGAAAATTTCATGGTAGAATTAGAGATTTTGGGTAGAACTTAGGAATTTCAAAATTTGGGAATTTAGACCTCGAATTGGGGTCAGATTCCAAAACCAATTGCGTATCCGGGCTCTGGAGAGAATGTTTTAAACGGATATTGGTCCGAACCTCGAGTTTGAACCAAGTGGGCCCGGAGTTGATTTTTAACTTTTTTTGAGAAAACTTAGAAAAACCATAATTTTTCAGTAAAGTTAGTTCCTTTAGCACTAATTAATGATATTGAACAATTATGATTAGATACGAGTGAGTTGAAGCCCAATTCCAAAGGAAAAGCAGTGCTTGAGCAGTGAGTGGCCTGTGAATTCGAGGTAAGCGTTGTGTCTAACCTTAGCTTGAGGGAATATGTATTGTGTGACTACTTGTTACCTATTTTGTTGCTAAAAATGTATAGGTGAAGTGACGAGTACCTATACGTTGTGTTCAGGTCATAACATGCGAGTGAAAGTAAATTCTTGTTATTTGGTAGTTGTAAAGCCTATTACTTGTAATTATCGTTGTTGTTGAAATGTTGGAAGTTTGGTACCCGGTTCCACCATGATGGATAATATTGTGAATATTGAATTGAGATTGAAATGATAAATGAAAATAGAAACTATGATGAAATATCGATTTCCTGCGAAATCTCTCTTTGTATGTTGTTGATGATTCTGTGATTGGTAAGGAGGAGTGTAAAGCACGAAGGGTGATGTCATGCCTGAATGAAATACATTGTGAGAGTAAAAGCACGAAGGGTGATGTCGTGACTGAATGAAATACATGATGAGAGTAAAATCACAAAGGGTGATGTCGTGTATGCTTATTTATGATATGGGGAGGATAGGAATAAAAGCACGAATGGTGGTGGCATGCGAGTTCCTTTTCTATTCTTGTTGCTTTAAATTATTGTTGATTATTGTTTATTGTTGTCTTGTTATTTTTTTCTCACTCCTTATGTTAAATTCCACATAGCATGATCCCTTCCCATTATTGGATATAATGTTAACTCTTTAATTGCTATTGTTGTTGCTAGTATGTTTATACATGTCCAGGTTTTATGTGGTGCCTTGTCCTAGCCTCGTCACTACTTCGCCGAGGTTAGGATCGACACTTACTCAGTACATGGTGTCGGTTGTACTGATACTGCACTCTGCACTTCTTGTGCAGATCCAGGTACCGGTCAGAGCTGATTCTTTGAGCATAGTTGCGTTTTTACACGGAGACACGAGGTAGATCTGCTGGCGTCCACAGATTCCTGGAGTCTTCCCTTATTTATTTAGATATTGTTTTATTTCATTCAAAATAGAGACATATTTCTTTTAGCCCATTTATTTGTAGTACTCTTTAGTAGTTCGTGAATTGTGACACCAGACCCTGGGTAGTTATGTAATATATATTTAGTTCGTGGTTCGATTTATTTATTCGGTTATTATTCATGAACTTATTTATTGGGAAATATTAGATTCAGTATTTATTTTTGAATTGCTTATTCATGTTTAAGCAAATTGTAAAAAGAAAATGGTTAGTTAAGTTCTAACATTAGCTTGCCTAGCAAGTGTGGTATTAGGCGTCATCACGAATCTGTGGGTTGGGAATTTGGATCGTGACAAATATGCTCGTCCATAATAATTATTTGAGTTATAATATTCTTTGTTTTGAAAATAAATTCGCATTAAAACTAATTTATAGAGATCTATGGGTCGTTCTTTTCTTACTTGAAAATAGACAAACGTTCAAAGAAGAAATTAAACTGTGTTTAAAGTAGAAACACATTTCTACCATCTAAGATATAAATAAAAAGGGTTAAAAGAAAAGTTCCTAATTTTTTGTTTGATAATCAAGACTTGTCGAAAAGTTTCTACAATTCAAAATGTAAATTAAAAGGGGTAAAAGAAAAGTTCCTTATTTTTGTTTGACAAATCAGCAAAGTTGCCGAAAAGTTTTTCCATAACAATTTTGAATTTCCGTTTTAGTAAAAGTATAATTTGAAAGTATTTGATTCCTTCTTGAAAAAATAGAGTATTAAAAAATTATTCCTAAATAGTAGGGAATTAATTACTGACTATTCCTAAATAGTAGAAAATTAGTTAAATGACTCTCTAAATATTAGGAGAATAATTAACTGACTATTTTGTCAAATGCCAATTCTATTTTAAAGGAGTTAAAAAGACGAACAATATTTCGCTAAGAATTTTTATACTTTAGATAGATAGATAGATAGATAGATAGATAGATAGATAGATAGATAAATAGATAGACATATAGAATAAATACAGAGTTTAAATTTCAATTAGAAAAAATAGTGAACAGTTATGTGGCCTTACTCTTTATAACCTAAAACTTTATAACCGAACAAAGAGTATTCTTAAGCCTAAAAAGAGTTGAAAGTTCTCGAAGCATTTGATAATTACATTTACGAACTTTATTTATTAGTTTTCTTTTACAAGTTGAAATTTATATAAGGAAGAATTTAATACACAAAGTTTAGTTGATTTTGAAGTCCTAAATATTAGGAAAATAATTAAATAACTATTCTTAAAAACCAGTAAAATAATTAAATGCCTATTTTGTCTAGTGTGAAATCTACTTTTAAAGGGTAAAAAATACGAATGACATTCGTTAAAGGCTTTTGTGCTTTTAATATAATATATAGATATATATTTAGGCAACAGAGACCACATAATTTAATTAACAAGGCTTCCAATTATGAAATTAATTTATAATTTTCAAAATTAATATTCACCATAATTAATGACGAATTATTCCACTAAAAATTCATAATTGCACTCTTTATTCAATTTCAAAATTTATCCATTAAATCTTATTTAACTCCCCATGTTAAGATTCAGATACTAATCAATTAAATTAAATTACTGACAATTTAATTTATTGATTATTTTCTTTAGACGTTCGCTTAACTTATTTCATGTGTCGGATACAAAATTCACCCCCTGGTTTACACATGAAAACTTATAAGCTTTCATAAAGGTGTATCATCAATCTCTAAACCGAGACATGGATTTCATCAACTAACTATTGCTTCGCTAATGTATATTATTATTATTATCCAATTTACCAGCATATTGACCCACGAAAGGATCTCGCCTTTTAATAAATCAAAACAATAATAATATGCACAACTAATAATAATTATATCAAGATTAAGAGTATAAGTACATTTAATGGCTAGAGAGTTTATTTTATTAAGTCAGTATAAAATACTTATCTCTACTTGGTCCGTTCGATATATACAAAATGTACTAGCACAAGAAGTTGGAATTAAACCATTCTCATAATCAAGATAAATTATATTTAATCTTGTACTACAATCATTCTTGATGGTTTTTCCAATTCCATCATTCGATTGTGAACTCAAACTTTATACTTATAAAACCGATGATTTAATCTTCGTGTATAAGCTAAGCTCTATACACTAAAGCATCTACTATATAAGTAAAGGACACAGACTAATATATGATCTATTTAGATATTATAAATATTATATCTAAATCAAACTAATGAGTAATAGTATATATCCCAACACTTCTATCAGAAGGTAATCCGACTAAAAAAATACATTTGTAAAGAGATCATGAAATCGATCTTTCAATTCTGTGCTTAATTAGTAATGTAAATGTATGAATACATTTGTGTTGAATAACATAAATAATCTAATCAGGCTTTATACGACACTTAGCGATTCATGTAGCCAAGATAAAGTGGATTGCTATTAATTAAATGGATTGATTTTGCCAGCTCTGGCTCAATGTTGCGAGCAAGATATATCGTCTGTAAAAGTTTTAACTTTTCGCACAATTAAAAATCATGAACTTTAGGTAATGGTGAATGTATGAAAGCGAGAAACTTGTCAACGTTTAAACTTGCTTACCGTGTCATATCAGTGTATTTACCTTCCAATTATTCTTTTTCTTTTAGTGCGCTCTTATCTAATTTGTTGATCATTAAACGCTAAGATAAGGAGAATGTCCGGGCTGAAATTGAATAATTACCTCAAGAACATCTTTCAATCATGTCAATGATTTGAAGAAGTGTTATACTAGCATGTCATATTTATCGTTTATTTTTATTTGTATATATAGATTATACATAAATTATGTATAATTATACATGTATAATATAAATTATATATATATTATATATGCACCGACTATTTTTAGTTTAGCCGGCTGTATGGACAATTATTTGAATATTAATTCATCGTGTTATGTTCTTTTAGAATTAAACTTTACAAAGTTGCAAGTCTGCTACTAAAGTAGCTATACGTTTCGTCAACTCATTTCTTGTCGTTAATAATTGGAATTGTCTGAAAATCATTCAAAATCAGCAAAACTCTAGCAGCCGACAAGACAATGATGAGTTGATGACCTCCACCATACACAATATATACATAGTTTTAAAAAAAGTATATATTGTCCAACTAAAAACAAAAAAAATATGGTCCAACCAATTTATTATTTGAGGTCACCAAGACATATATATACAAAAAAATTGCACATATTTCTTCTCATTATAATTTGTTCCTCTAAATGGATGACTTCCTTATGGATCTAATTTATACGTTGATAAGTTTTCCAGGTGAGATAGGTATGTAATGGCCAAAAGCCAAAATTTAAAAGGCAGTATCACGAATTCAATACATTGATCTATTTGTTGTTGCTCACTCAATCAGATTTTCCTTCTTCCGTAATTAACCATGAAATATATAATACAGTTAATTATAAGTTTGATAATTCGTGTGGGATGTTTTAATTAACATAATGAGTGATTATTTGGTTCACGCGCGGACTAATTAAGTAGAAAATTTAGAGATTATTTATGCGGATGAATAATAATGTAAAAGTTGTTGTGTTGTCTGACAATGCAGCTATTCATGTTATGTGTAAATTGCTTACTACAAGAGCTTATTTATCTTTAGTTACACTTACTGGTCGTTTGGTAGTTGGTAGTGGTAGTTGTTTTAGGCTTATTAGCCATAAAAAGACTAATTTTAATTATCTCGATTTACGTGCGCAGTCCGGGCGTGAAACCAGAAAGCTTTTATGTGAAAATATAAGAAATAATAATTTTTAGAATTAAATTTTGGTTTTAGTTGACTTGAGTCAATATTTTTAGTAAATGGACCCGGACATGTGTTCCGACGATCCCGTGAGGTCCACAGTAAAATATGGGACTTGGTCGTATGTCCGGAAATGAATTCCGAGGTCCCAAGCCTTAGAAATCAATTTTTGAAACAAATTGTTTTGCTGAATTATTAATGAAATAAAGAAAAGAATTAATGTTTGAAACCATTGGTATCAGGCTCGTATTTTGGTTCCGGAGCCCGGTACAGATTTGTTATAGTATTTGAATACTAACTGTGAAGTTTGGTGAGAATCGGAGTTTATTTGACGTGATTCGGACGTCCGGTTGAGAAATAGTGAAATTGAAGTGTTCTTCAGAGAGATGATGAGTTTTCAGGTTTAATTCATAGTTTTACACGTTATCTTCATGATTTGATTGCACGAGCAAGTCCGTATGATACTTTTAGACTTGTGTGCATGTTTGATTTAGAGCCCCGAGGGCTCGGGTGAGTTTCAAATAGGTTTGGGTTGTGTTGCGCTTGTTCTTTCTTATGCTTCGACGTCGTTTCTTCAAGCATGAATGATATCATATTGAAAAAATGAGCTCCGATTTCTGTTTTGAATGAAGTATTAGATCTGTACCGTAATTACGGACCCGTAGCAAAAAGAATCGTTGAATTTGGACATCGTATGAGGATTTTATGGTCATTTTACTAAGGTTGCTAGATTTTTCAGATTAATTATGAAATTACCACTGGCAACGTATTTAAAAATTTGCATTATTTGCAAATATTAAAACCTATATATCTTATTCATTATAAAGTCAAATTGAGTGATTCAAAAGTCTAACTTGACCAGAATTTCACAAGGAATCCAATTGGAAACATAAAAGTTGAGTTTCAGGATCATTTGGTACGAGAAACGAGGCAGAATAGCTGACAGAAAAATAGATAAAACCAGAGTTTGTTCATTCGGTCATATTTTGAGTTGGGGAGCTCGGATTTGGGCGATTTTCACCATAGAAATTGGGGTAAGTTTTCTCTACTTGTTTGTTTTTTTTATATTTCAATTACCCAATATTTTTCATCACTTTTAAATCAAAAATCAAGAATTTTCATGGTAAAAATGAGGGTTTGGGTAGAATTAGGGAATTTTGTAAAAATCGAATCTTTACCTCGAATTGAGGCCAGATTTCGAAACTAATTGCATATTCGGACTCGGGGATGAACGGGTAAACGTGATTTGGTCCGAACCCCGAGTTTGGACCAAGCGGACCCGAGGTTGGGTTTTAACTTTTTTTGAGAAAACTTAGGAAAAATTATAATTTTCAGTAAAGTTAGTTCATTTAGCATTAATTAATGATATTAAGTTAATTATGGTTAGATTCGAGTGTATTGGAGGTAAATTCAAGAGGAAAAGATATAATTGAATAGTGAGTGGCCTGCGAAGTTGAGGTAAGTGCTTGGTTTAACCTTGACTTGAGGAAATAGGAATCCCCAACTAAATTGTTATGTGAAACTGCATGTGAGTGGTGTATAAGTGAAGTGACGAGTATCTATGCACTACCAAATTTTCTGCTTACATGATCCCCTCCCCGTTTCCAATTTAATTGCTCGAGTTATAATTGTTTCATGTCCATTGTTGTTTCTATGATTACTTGACTTGTTAATTTATTGTTAAGTCTGGTTGCAATTATTTTTGGAAAAGTATTAGTGTATTCCTTGGTTTATAGAGAGCTCTTCATGTAAAGAAGAGGGAAATGCTACTAGGTATGCACTGAGTATATATGCTTCTCTTAGTCTACCATAATCTGGTTAGCTTAAGATGGTGCTTGATTTCGTCGAGTAATCTAAGATCTTAAAATGGGATGCTTGAGACAAGTTGTTGTGAATTGAAAGAGCCGTACTAATTCCAGAGTCCATATTCTTGATATACTTATAAAGCAAATAGTTATTCATGTTTTCACATTTGTTACATGCATTTTGTAGTTCGCTAGAGATTGTGATTGCATATTGTCTTGTAGTTGACCATGTTTGTACATGGATCTGTAATTATAGTAAAGCTATTATCATCTACGTCTACATAAAGGTTGAGTAGGTTGACATTGTTTGTGATAATATTGATGAGTTTATGAGAAGTACATTTGTTTGCTTACAATTGTTGAAATAAAAGTGTTGTGAAAGGCTTGGCCTGAATTGTGAAATTTTTTGATAAATATACAAATATATATCACTGTGGTAAGAGTAGATAGGGGAAATATATATGACTGTGATAAGGGTGGACAAAGAAATATATGTATATGACTTTGATAAGGGTGGAAAGGAAAATATATATATATATGACTGTGATAAGAGTGGACAGGGAAAATATATATGAGTGTGATAAGGGTGGACAGGGAAAATATATATGACTGCGATAAGAGTGGACAGAGAAAAAATAAATATATGACTGTGATAAGGGAGGATACTTGTGTTTTACTGAATTTCAATGATATTTTACTGGTTCTGAAACTCAAGGATTTGAAGCTCACAGATTTGAAAAGAATTTACTGTTTTACTCTATTATCTTTCGTATTCCGTACTTATGGCTATTTTGAAAGTCATAACCTTGGAAATTCTTCTGGAAATTTGTGTGAGATTTTGGTGACAGATGAGGCCTAGAATAGGCGACTGAGTCATTTTATTTATTGATTCAGTTTATATTTTCTTGTTTGTGTAGAATTATTTTTGCTTTATTATTATATATATATATTGTCACAGGTTAAGATATGATTGCCCCGCCTTAGCCTCGTCACTACTTCGTCGAGGTTAGGCTCGGCACTTACTCAGTACATGAGGTCGGTTGTACTGATACTACACTCTGCACACTTTTGTGCAGATCCATACCGGCCAGCAGTAGAGATTTTTAGTGGCAGCTATCTATTATCCGGAGACACGAGGTATATATCCCGGCGTTCGCAGATCCCAAGAGTCTTCTCTTAGTTCGTAGACACTGTTTTATAATTTTTCTAGAATAGTTATATTATTTCTTTCAGCCCATTAATTGTAGTATTCTTTAATAGTTCGTGAATGGTGATACCAGACCCTGAGGTAGTCTTAGAATTATTTATATAATTAGTTCGTGGCTCGGTTTATTTATTTGTTTATTATTTTATATTTGGAGTTATTCTTTGGAAACCGTTAGATTAAGTTTACTTTAAATTTATTTTATTATGTTTAAATGGATAATCAAAGAAAAATAGCTAATCGAACTCTAACATTGGCTTGCCTAGCAAGGGTGGTGTTAGGCGCCATCACGATCCCTAAGGTTGGAAATTTGGGTCGTGACAAGTTGGTATTAGAGCACTAGGTTGCTTAGGTCTCACAATTCATGAATGAACTTGGTAGAGTCTGAAGGATCGGTACGGAGATGTCTGTACTTATCTCTCAGAGGTTATCAAGTTAGGAATAATTTCACTTCTATTCTACTCTATCGTGCGAATTTATTCTACCATTGATGATTAAACTTGTCTATTCTCGTCCTCTCACAAATCTCGACAACACGCAAAGCGTCTACAATTGGACAAGAGATGAAGCCCCAATGACAGCCACGATTAGGGGAAGAGACAGAAGTAGAGCTCAGTCTAGAGCTCAAACATCAACACCTATTGTAAAGCCTCAAATGGATCTAGACCCGACAGGTTCGTCAGTTGAGGTCTAAGAGTTTTCCTTCAGTTCGAGTGCAATGGAAAGATCATCCCATTGAGGCAGCAACTTGGGATTCCGAGTCGGACATGCAGAGTAGATATCCATATTTTTTGCCAATTCAGGTAATTTTTTATGTCCGTTCGAGGACGAACATTTGTTTTAGAGGTGGAGATTGTAATGACCCAAGGGATCATATTATGAATTAAGACTCTGTTCTAGGCTTATTAGCCATAAAAAACTAATTTTAATTAGCCGATTTGCGTGCACAGTCGGGGCGTAAAACCGGAAAGCTTTTATGTGAAAATATAAGAAATAATAATTTTTAGAATTAAAATTTGGTTTTAGTTGACTTGAGTCAACATTTTTAGTAAACGGACCCGGACCAGTTTTTCGATGATCCCGTGAGGTCCGCAGTAAAATATGGGACTTGGGGGTATGCCCGAAAATGAATTCCGAGGTCCCAAGCCTTAGAAATCAATTTTTGAAAGAAATTATTTTGCTGAATTATTAATGAAATAAAGAAAAGAATTAATGTTTGAAACCATTGGTATCGGGCTCATATTTTGGTTCTGGAGTCCGGTACAGATTTGTTATAGTATTTGAATACTAACTGTGAAGTTTGGTGAGAATCGGAATTTATTTGACATGATTCGGACGTCCGATTTAGAAATAGTGAAATTGAAGTGTTCTTGAGAAAAATTATGAGTTTTGAGGTTTAATTCATAGTTTTACATGTTATTTTCATAATTTGATCGTACGAGCAAGTCCGTATGATATTTTTAGACTTGCGTGCATGTATGGTTTAGAGCCCCGAGGGCTCGGGTGAGTTTCGAATAGGTTTGGGTTGTGTTGCGCTCGTTCTTTCTTATGCTTCGACGTCGTTTCTTCAAGCATGAATGATATCATATTGAACAAATGAGCTTCGATTTCTGTTTTGAATGAAGTATAAGATCCGTATCATAATTACAGACCCGTAGCAAAAAGAATCGTTGAATTTGGACATCGTATGAGGATTTTATGATCATTTTACTAAGGTTGCCGGATTTTTCAGATTAATTACGAAATTGTCACTGGCAGCGTATTTAAAAATCTACACTATTTGCAAATATTAAAACCCACATATCTCATTCATTATAAAGTCAAATTGAGTGATTCAAAAGTCTAACTTGACAAGAATTTCACAAGGAATCTATTGGAGACATAAAAATCGAGTTTCGAGATTGTTTGGTATGAGAAACGAGGCAGAATAGCTGGCAGAAAAATATATAAAACTAAGGTTTGTTCATTCGGTCATATTCTGAGTTGGGGAGCTCGGATTTGGGCAATTTTCACCATAGGGATTAGGGTATGTGTTCTCAACTTGTTTTTTTGTTATATTTCAATTACCCATTGATTTTCATCACTTTTAAATCAAAAATCAAGAATTTTCATGGTAAAAATTGAGGGTTTGGTGTCACGACCCGATTTACCCTCCGAAAGACATCGTGACGGCCCCTAGTCTCTACGACTAGGTAAGCCTAATTTCGGAACAGATATTAAATAGAAGCATGAAATAAAGACGAAAATAAGTGATTCTACAAATGAACCATCGCCACTTGGCACGTACAAATACAATTTCCCAAAACCCAGAATATCACTTTAGTCACAAGCTCTGTCTCAAAATAGCTCTATAAAACGTAAGGGAATTTACATGAAAAATCTATCTAAATCTGGAGTGGAAGGTGACTCGAAGAACTCTGCGGACGCGGCCGAATTTCCTTTCGGTCTCCTAGAAGCTGCTGCTCGGACCTCTAGCCACGAAACTAAGCGCTAGTACCTAGATCTGCACATGAAAAATATGTGCAGGAAAGGGCATGAGTACACCACAATTGGTACCCAGTAAATGTCAAGCCTAACCCCAGTCGAGTAGTGACGAGTGTATTGGTAAAAAAGAGTTTCACACGTAAGCCAGCTTTTGACAACTCAGCCAGTCACGTGGACACAGGAAAACGCGACAACTAGATGTGATTCTTTGAAGAGGTACGGTACAAAGAGGCATGATTCAGCAAACCCTCGAGCTTATCAGCCACGGAAAACTCAACCTGATCAAAATAGGAGAGAGGCACGGTCAGAATGAATCTAGACAAAGCTACGGG
>MDKI01149628.1:0-19111 GCA_005239505.1 Nicotiana paniculata
TTTTCCGGTGTTCCAAGACACCTTTTATTCGAATCCCTATTCAAAGGAAGATTTGACTCTTTTGTTATTGGTCTGCGAAAACAAAGTTCAGGTAAGGAATTCTGTTGACCGGGGAGAAGGTGTAAGGCATTCCCCCAGTTCCGTGGTTCTAGCACGGTCGCTTTATGACTTAAACTTGGCTTGAATTAATTTTAAAAAAAATTGATGTTTATATGCTTTTATATTTTTACCTTGCCGCTTTTATATCCGGATTATTAGAAAAATTAAATAAATTTTTGACTAATGAGATGTCATAACCACACTACGCAAGAGAATGCATCATCAGGACAAAATTTATTCATTTTTATCATAACAGCGCTACGCAAGCGAATCCGCAGTTATGACAAGGATTATTAGTACGTTATTACTTTTTTTTTAAAATTACTACATTTAAAGAAATTACTAAAATGTTAAGTATCCCGCTACACAAGCGAATCCGCGATTCTAGTAAAAGAATTAATTAAATTAATTAAAGCTAGTAAAAATAAGATGAGATTATTGAATTAAAATATTAAAAGTTAATATCACGCTACGCAAGCGAGTCTGTGAATAAAAAAGTTAAAACGTACCTACTAGTTTCCTAGCGCTTAGATTAATTATTAAGGAGATTAAGTTGTAAAGTTATTTTAATAAAAAACTGATTTTTATTGAGATTATTTGACTAAAATAAAAATATGAAAAAAGTTGTGCTAGCTTGTTATTTTAAAGAGTGGACAATCATTGATTTAAAAGGGAATGAGCCAACTATTTGAGTATCAAAACTGCTGGCCCTTTTGAACATGCCTTGGCATTGGGCCAGATTTGTTATCTGTGAAAATGGCCAATAGGTTAGTTCTTTTGGCCCTTTATTCTTGTTAGCCCAATCTTATTAAACACTAAACTAATACATTCTGCCCACTTTTAAATTTTCCATCAAGTCTTTACCAATTTTTCTTTTTCTACAACATGATCAAGATTCTCATAAAATATTACTTAAAGTTTAACAGAAAAATACTAAGAGGCAATAAATAAATAAAGCAAAAAAAGTCATGAATTTAACATTATGATCCAAAGCTTGATTTCAAGATTGAAAACTCAACATTCATCTGTATAGTAAATTTCCTGGCATATGCTTCAAGTAGTCTAAACATGCTCGAATCCTCATCAATTACTACTAAAAAAATGCATTACAGAGTTTAAAGGTTACCTGGGTCGCAGAAAATAAATATTATAGGAGCTCAGCAACAGAAAGCAATAGAGAAACAACAGCAAAATCAGCAAAAATCCAGGAGCAAATTGTGTTTAAACAGCCCGAAAACTTTAGAGAAGAGCCCAAAACTAACTCTAAAGAAGACTTCTACTTTTTCGAAAAGTTTGCACTCTAAGATTCACTCACAAAGTGCAGAAATTTTCAGCTTACTAAAGTATACAAATGCTGATTTATTTTTTTTGTTCAAGGATATTTGTTTCAAGCAACTCTAAAAATGTATGGAAGTGTAAGATGGTGTGTGTGAAGATTTTTCTTTTTTAGAGTCCAAGACCTCTTCCTAGTGTGGAATGGCCTCCTCTTTATATAGGAGCAAAGGGATTTTTGGGACAGATTTGCTTGGCCAAAAATCTGTCCAAAATGATAGATTTTTTACCAAAAATCTGTCCAAAACCAGATTTTTTTCAATGAACAGTTTTTCCTCACCAAATACGGACAGAATTTGGAGTATTGTACTCCAAAACAGTCCCAAATAGTATAAGCAACCAAACAAAGATCTTACACTCAAGTACCTTCTACTATCCTCACAAACCAACACCAAACTAAACTATTTCTCCAAACTAGAAAGTGCAAAATTAGATAACTGGACTTGAACCATTAAACTAACAAAGAAACTAATGACTGCAAACAAACAGAATATGTGGTTAAGGCCTTAAAGTAATTAGCTTAAACATAGACAAACTAGAGATAATAAACATGAAATTGGAACTTAACAATTAAGGCAACGTAGAATACATGTTGATAATGAAAACAACTATCGAGTTGACTGAAACACGAAATCAAACATGAGACTAAACACGAAGTAACTATTACTAACAGATTTGAACTAAAGCAAAATATAAAAATTAATCGCAAAACCAGAATATCAGTGAACTTTGCCAATTACAAATAGCTAATCGGATTTCAAAAGTGATCAACAAAACCGATTGACTAAACAAAATGTAATGGCAAAGTAAACGACTAACTAATACATGATTCGAAAGTATTAAGTAAGATTAATATTGATCATTGAAGCTAAACACGAACTAACAATCACGGATTAACAAACAAATGAAAATAGAAAATTAAACTAAGACCTAAACTTAATAAATAAAAAAAATAAAAAAATAAATAGAAATTCGAAAAAAGAAAGGGGAAAAGATTGGGGTGCGAGCTTATACCAATCTCCGGGACGTTCGACGTCGAATCGACAACGAGGCGATGCCGAGGATGCCAAGTGGTGGTTGTCCAACCTTGAAACGGATATTTCTTTCTAGCACACGCCGAAACCAATGAATTCTAGCGTTTTGCTAGAGAGAAACATGCGTTTTGATAAGGAATAGACTAAAAATGAATGGCCCATGATGGTCTTGGGTGGTCGTGGCAGAGGCGGCGGCAGCGGGTGGCGGCAGCGTGGTCGCCGGAATTCCGTCACCGGATTTTCGGGGTGAAATTGACATCAATAGGTAGGTCTTGAAGAGCCCTACCCATTGATGTAAGTATCGTGGGGTGAGATGGTTTGGTTTGCGGAGAATTTCAAAAAGAAAGAGGGCCTAGGGTTTCGGTTTTTCTTAGATCTATGGAGATTGGTGAAGTTTTGGAGGATATGAGGCTTGGATTCATGGAGAGGAGGTTGAGAGGAAGATATGGTGGAAAAATGGGGGAGTTTGGACGACGGCCGCCGCCGGTGGCGAATTCCGGCGGGCGGCAGATGGCGGCGGCGGCAGGGGATTTGAGAGCATGAGGAGAAGGAAAGAAAGAGAGGAAAGAAAGGAATAGGGGAAAATGGGGGAAATTTTTGGGTATTAAGGGCTTTAAGTACCTTGGGTGTGGATGATTTTGGACCATTATATCAAGGATTGATCAATGATTGAAATTCAATCTTCAAGTTACTAAACAAAACGCCGTAGTTTCACCATGAAACTACGTCGTTTAGCTTATCACTCAGGTGGACTTCACCAGACCGGGTCAAATAGAATTGGGCCACTGATTTGAGCTAAATTTTGGCTTAATTTCTTTAAAATTCAAGTAGCATAATCCCTACCCCATTTATCAAACCATTTAAACAACTCTTAAAACCTAAATCTATACATACACAAATAAGAATAAAACACACACACACATGTATGTATGTATGTATGTATGTATGTATGTATGTATGTATGTATGTATGTATGTATGTATGTATGTATGTATGTATGTATGTATGTATGTATGTATATATATAAGATAGGGCAAAAATTAGTCATTTACAGGGTTCAAAACTTAATATATAGAGGTAAAAAACAGATTTTGCCTTATATATACAGTGAAATTTTTCGGCGAGCTTCCGCCCCCCTAAATCCGCCCCTAACACCCCCCCCCCACACACACACACAATTTCTGTTGTTATCGCGGTTTTGCGTTAATAGGCCATGCGCATGTCTAGTATTCATGAGTGCTCTAAAAATTTTGCCACAAATTTCATAGGAGCGGCGTCACTCCATACTCATATAGGTCCATCCATCAAGTGTATTCTACTGCGCATTACACCACCTACAAAAAGCTATGGATTATTGGATTAAGAGTTTAATAACTCAACCTCACATTCCTTGCAGTCTTGCACAATACACACACCATAGGAAAAAACATAATTTAATAGTGTATATTTGATCAACTAATAACTTGTTATTACCCATATGAACCTACTTCCCGCAATCTCCAATCACATAGTTTGGGTTATCACACTTGGTTACAAGTTCCGTTACAAGGCTCGCATTTATTTTAAAACTAGTAAAAAAACAAATCATGATAATAATACTCACTGCCCATAAAAAATATTAATTTTTGATTTCGCTGGATTATCATTTCTTTCGAAACATCTTCTACATCGAGGAATACATGATGGCTTAGTATGCTTCCACAAATAATCATTATTCCAACACCCAATACTGTAAAAGCCTTTTTAATGTATCAAGTGACCTAATATAAGCACATATAACTGTTACAACAGGTGAAATTAGTAATCTGAAAAATAAGATAAGCTACTACAATGTAGAAGTTTTTTGCACTATTGCGGTATATTAAATCCTTAATTCTTTTATGGAATTGGCCAGTAAAGAATTAAGGTTGTGTACAATAGATCCTTGTGGTCTGGATCCTCTCCCAAATTTTGTGCATAGCGAAAGCTTAGTGTACCGGACTGTTCTTTTTATTAATCGTGCGTCTCTATCGAACTCTTTTAAGCGAATCAATAATTGGCAAATTTAAGGGTCTATTGTTGTTTCAACTGTAAAATGAGTCTTATTTATACTAGCTTCCATAAGAGGAAGTAACAGTGCGAGTTAGCTACTTTTTAGCCCTATAATTAAAAAATAGTCGTTGTTATGAAATTTCATTTGAAACTCTATAACAATTGTTATTTTTAGTTATAGGGGATAAAAAAATGACTATTTGTGAAATTTTATCCTCCATTGGAGTACTACTGAGTAGTTGAAACATGGCCCTGCCAAAGTAAAGTCGTTCAACAAAGCGGTGGTCAAAACGACTATGATGTATGGGCGGAGTGTTGGTCGGTCAAGACATGCCATGTCCAGAAGATGAAGGTGGCGGAGATGAGGATGTTGAGGTAGATGTGCGAGCATACCAGGTTAGATAAAATAAGAAATGAAGTTATTAGGGACAAGGTGGGTGTGGCCCCTGTGGAGGACAAGATAGGGGAGGCAAGACTTAGGTGGTTCGGGCATGTGAAGAGGAAGGGCATTGATGCTCCGGTGAGGAGCTGTGAGAGGCTGGTATGGGAGGGTCGACGGAGAGGTAGAGGCAGGCCGAAGAAGTATCGGGAAGAGGTGATTAGACAAGATATGACGTTGCTCCATCTAACTGAGGACATGACCATGAATAGAAAAGTGTGGAAGTTGAGAATTAAGGTAAAGATATAGGTGGTCGAGTGTTGTCCTTCCATTTCTTGATACACCACTTGGTGCCTTCCATTTCTTTTTTCTTTTTTTTTTTTGTATTTGTACCCGTAGTCTCCTGTTACTACTTGTTGTTGTCTTGTGTTTTGGTTTTCTGATTACAGTACCTTTTGCTAGGGTTGTATTTATTGCTTTGGTTGTCAGATTGGTTTGCTTGTTATTACCCCTCCCCTCTCTTCTTCTTGAGCCGAGGGTCTTCCGGAAACAACCTCTATGCCTTTTAAAGGCAGGGGTAAGGTTTGCGTGCACTCTATCTCCCTAGACCCCACTTGTGGGAATACATTAGGTATGTTGTTGTTGTTTTTGCAAATATTTCGTAGAAATGAGACCAGATAGACACTCTGAAGGTCTACTATTTAGGAATTAGCCAATGCATCCTGAATTTCCGTTTCCCTGTTCAATATTTGAGACACAAATGTTCTGAATTGTGCGAAAATTAATGTTTTCAATTTATTATTGGCTAATCTATAAATAGTAGCCCTAAAATGGGGGAGAAATTAAAAAATAGCTAGATTTACAAGTGGTAATTCAAAAATAGCCACAATTTCAAAAGTAATCGAAATTTAGCCACTTTTCATGTAAAGATAAATCTGAACGAGAACATTGTTCAAAATTCGAAAAATACTCCTGTATAATATATTGGAATTCCAGTATAATATACTGGAGTTCCAGCATAAGTATATTGGAACAGCAAAGTATACTAGAACTCAAGTATACTATACTGTAGTTCCAGCAAAGTATACCGGTCCAGCATAATATGCTGGAAGTTCATACACAGGTGCACCGAACTCCAGTATATTATGCTGGACTGGTCTCTATTGCAGCAAAATAGTGGCTATTTTTTAATAACTTGGCAAACGCTTACTATTTTTGAATGACCAGTCCGAAAACTGGCTAGCCCGTGCTATTTTTACCTAAAAATGGTTGTCTGTGCACTTCGCCCAAATATTTCGGCTGCTCAATTTGGATCCTAGTGGACCATTTCCAAGATGTGGGCTAAGCTCTAATAAGAGTCTCAAGTGTGTTTCAACAATGATCGTCAAAACAGTCCAAAGCATAGCTTGGAAAATATTAGATCCGGGATCCATTCCCAAAGGAGCAGATGAGGGCCAGTTGAATGTAGTGGAGGAAGAAATACTGATTTGATCAAGTCAAGAGAGTTTTATCACTTGAAAACTCAGTTAAATAGGAGTAGTTATTTTTGTATGGTACTAGAGCATAGATGAACGTATCAGCTGATCAATGGACTCAAAACGGCTAGTCGACGTTAACAACTGTGGTGTTCGGATCAGCTCGTGCGCACCTCGATATTATAGCTAGCTGATTGCCTCTCTGCAAAGAAAAATTTTCCCAACTTTTGTAATGATTATTATTTCCTATATTTATTACGTAAACGTGGTGAAGAAAAAGGATTGTATGCAAGTCAAATAAGAGATGAATTAGACTTTAAAACATTCTTTTCCAAGGATAATGAAATGGGAATGGAAGAAGAGAAGTCGACAAGGCAAAGCAGAAGAATTCAGCTGGCAAAAACAGAATTGAAAGCCAGAGAAACATGTCCAGAGAAAATGGAAGAATAGATTACACATCAGCTAACTAAACACCCTATAGCTCCCTTCCTATCATCTCCATCTTTTCTATACAACAGTAAAACCAAGAAACTTCTCCTCCTCACATGAACCATCTCTCATTATCACTTTCCATCTCCCTTCTCCCTTTATCTAATTAAAAATTAGTACACTTCAAGGTAAGAATTAAAAAAAAAAACGTCCGGTTGCCAGATATTACAACATTGATGGATTGTGAAAGTAATAAAAAGTATCTACTGTCCTGAACAAAAGGCTTCGATACAACTTGGCACGCTCGGGAGTTCTGGATACTTCTAGCTCTTGGCAGACGAAAAATGAGGATTAGCGGTAATAAACCAAAAGGATCTGCCGAGTGTACATGTTAGTCATGGCGAGTAATGATTGACTGCTCACTCTTAACACGTGCAGGCGAAGATCATAGCCTGTTCATCATTGTAAATTACATGGTCTGCCTGTTGCAGGTATTGAAGCTGCTTGGTGGAATGAATGCATGATCGTTGTGTCATTATTGTCGATAGCATTACCAGATTCTGCTCCACCTTTAGATGTTTGCTCCAAGAGGCGAACAAGTGAGATGAATATATCCATCCTCGTCACGTCTCTGTTTGCCTGTATTTAACCATCAAATATTTATGTTGTGTTGAAGATGACAAAAGTGCAAGTACTATTGTTCTAATGCAAGAAGCAACTGCCACCCGGATCCTGATAAGAGTAGATATATACCTCTACCGCGAACCTTGCCCATATTTTGTCATTCCTCGATTCCATAACCCCTTTTAAGATTGTCAAGCCCAATCCTCTTATTATGTCAGCTATTTCCAGAAACAGACCTCGTTCTTCGCAAAGCATCTGCAGAAAACAAACAAATTCAGTATATATTTCCCTAACAATAATGACACCTTCTCTGTTGCTAGAACCATAAACGAGTTCAAAGAAGAGCAACGCTTTGTAATTTAACATATATTCTAACCTCTACAAGCATTTGACGAGGTTGATTCAGATCCTCAACTATTATAGGGCAGACCATAGACTGCGAACCAACTTCATATGCCCATGTTGCTCCACCTTCAGAATTATCTTTTAAAAGCAGTCCTCCTTCCTTGCTGATAATCTGCAGGTTCACAACACAAAGAGGAAAAGTAGTAAGTAATCCTCAAGTAGAATCAGACTTTTTGTATCACTTGTTAACATATCATTCTAACATTTTGTAGAGAGTACTAAAATGTTTGCAAAATGTAAAGTAAGTAACTTATGCTAACAGTAGTGATGCTATAAGATTCCTATGTTTATCTTCTAAACTTGAAATTTTTCCATCTCTTCGTAGTCCCACCAGCAGAAATTTTAAATTCATGACATAGTTAGAAAACCAAGTTTTGACAACGGGATCACCAAAAGATTAAATGGTTATGATCAAACCTTTGACTCTCCAGTCTGCTTTAATTTATCAGCATGTTTGGTGACACTCTGCAAGAAAAGCATGTGCTTGATCGTGCGTTCCAGTAGTGCATCAATGCTACACTGAAATCATAAAATCCAAAAAGGAAAAAGCATCTATAAGAGAAACTATTCATCCTACAGAAAAGGAAAGAAATATATATATACATAATAATAATGAAAATATATCAAAGAAAATGGTAAAGAGTTCAAAACTAGGTATAACCTTTGCCCCATTTGGAACAATTTCTCGCAGTTCTTTGACACGATCTTGGATCATTTGCCGGTCTTTTGGCCTTGGTCTAGGATTCTCTCCTGGTTTAAGCCTTTTGCGGCTGGTTTTGCTCGTCTCATCAGGCTTCTTAGAATATCCAGTAGAAACACTGCTAGTTGGCTTTGTCTCATGACCCTGTTCCACCCATGAACTAATTTGTGACCCATAAATTGAACTACTCTGCGAATAGGCTCCTGTGTTTTCATTGGAGCACTCAGATCTAAATGAACGAGAAACCATTGCTCCTGATTTTGCAAGAGTTTTGGGCTGGCCAAATACCTCTCCTTGAATTTGACTAGAGAAACCAGCTCGGCCGTAGGAAGATGCAGCATTTGGAGCAGAGGAGCTACTCAAATTCGTTATTGTTGTCCGACAAGAAACATCATCATCCAAATTCTGCTTGGCGGAAGGCTTGGATGCTATGGAATCCAAAAGACGCTCAAAACCAGCCGCAGAAAATGATCCACTATTGGATTTTCCTTGATTGATTGTCGAAGAAGCAGCATACTGACTAATTATGGAAGTAGAAGTAGAGTTATTCGTAATCCAATCCTTTGTGTTCGAGTCTGGTCCGTTACTTTGATAACTATTCCTTCCATTAAGTAGTTTATTTTTCAAATCAGTACCCAGAACATCAAAGAGGTCATCCCCCGAGTGACCTTGGACACAGGAATCTTCATATTTGTTATTTTCAAGTAAAGCATTCTGCTCCATGTTTTCATGTTTTTCACCATAAACCTCTTGCATGTACTTGCTTGAACACGGGTTCTCATTCTGTGTTAGCATAATACCGAGTGCTTGAAACAAATCGTTTTCTACTATTCCGTTACTCTCATCCCACAAAAATTGTGAACTCTGACCATCAGAATTATGATTGGTGATCACATTGTTCCCAACATAAGACGAAGAAGATGTGTCCAATTTTGAAGTGATTTGAAGCCCATTTCCAGTAGACTTTGTGCAAGAGTTGATTTTGCCAAAATCATGGCTACCAGCATTTGAAGTGATCCCCTGTTCAAACAACCTTAAGCTGCCACTATCTGCAGTTAATGAATCAATAGAAGAATGCTGATGAAAGGGAGGCCTCCGAATGTGCAAAGAAGCTTGTTGACTCGTCCACATGTTGGAGTTTGGAGAAATTACCTCTGCTTTAATCACATTATTTATTAGGTGGCAATTAGGAGACAGATTTGCTTTCACCTCTGGAACAATTTTGTGAAACTGATGATCATGAGAATCAACAAAACTTTGGGTCATATTAGGGGCTCGAAATGTTGCATCAGTAGACAGGATTCTATTCTGAACTTGTGAAGCCAGAGAGGAAGTTTGACCAACGAAACTGTCAGTCTGACTTGAGTTACTGTGATAACTGCAGCTAGCAATAATTGGAGTGGAGTTCATCGATTTGGCTCTTCCATAAGAATCTAGAGAAACTGGTGCAGTGTTAACTGCAGGATCTTTCATTGCATTTTCATCGGATAACAAGACACCAGGAACACATCCTAGTTGACTTATCAGCATCCTCGCGTCCTCCACAAAACCCATGTTCTCCATTATCTGAGGCAGCAAAAATGACCATTTTACTTTACATAATTTATGATAGTAAAATTGAAAAACAAATGTTTAATCAATCAATTAGCCTAAATCCCAAACTAGTTGGATCCGCAATACGAATCCCCTATATATTCTTCTATTCATTCCCTGATTCATCAACATAAGTTCTCTTTTAAGGCAACAACCAAGGGATCTAGCTTGAGAGCAAATTGTTGTACTCAGTGATGGTAGATATAATTTGAGTACCTTAGTGCCCAAGACTAATTTTTCACCAAGTAAGATTTTAAAATGGGAAAGAAAAATGAAGAACTTACATGTGAGCATGATCCAAATTGGACAACACCATGAGGAAGAATAGGAACAACTGCAATTGTCTGCATATCAGTAAACATAAAGAATCAGTGAGCCGCAAAAGAAACACACATAGCATTTGCGTTAATTCAAACAGATTGTACCTTGATGCCAGCATTAAATTGTTGAGTCAGCTCTTTCAGTACCTAAAAGAACCACATCGTATGGATACACCAGTAAGTATCAGTTAATGCATCCAGAAGATACAATGAGACACAAATAACATTACATCGTTGCATAAAAAAGATAACCTAGTTTAAGTTTGTCGTTAACCTTGCAGAAAAAACCCAAAAAAAAGTGGTGTATGATGTATCTAACTTTGACAGAATTAAGTTGAATTGTGAAATATTAACTTTTTACCACACAAGTGATTATGGGCAAGGGACAGCAATTCAAATACTAATTGCAATGGAGAAAGTACAGATCATGTATAATATGTAATACAGGCCACATATCTCTTTCTTGGGAGAAGACCTAACCACAGCAACCTAGGAATTATCTCAATATGTACCTCTGGTGGATGAGCTACTCTACTAAAACCATCTGAATGAAACCACTGATGATTCCCAGTAACTGCAGCCCGACCGACTAGTCTGAGAAGAAAAATTATGGATATCAACGACACGGTACGAGTAAACGAACTCTTTGCTGATACTCATTTTTAAGAAGATAGAATCAATAAACTGAATTAAGAAATTATACCCTTCTCCTACTAGATTGAATTGACTTTCCGTCATCATTTTGTTTACGAGTAAATGCACTCTCTCCCCTGCCTGATTCATAAGCTGAGAATTACAAACACCCCAATCTTGGAATGATAGTTCAGGATTCTCAACTTCAGAAATTCCAAGAATTCCAGAGAATGTTAAAGGTTGATAATAGGATTCTTCCCAAATTAAAAGCCTGCCAATTCAGTAAAAGAAAAAAAAGGTTAAAGAATCATTTGAAAAAACTTTAGTAAAGGGGTTAACAAAATACCAGCAGATAAGCCAAAATTCAGTGTCATTAAAATAGAAAGTGACAGTTCTATGTGTTCCTATTTGCAAGATTACTGGAGAAGTGTATATATAAAAATAAAGAAGAAGAGACAAGAAATTGGAGAATAACAACACAAAGAATCCAACAAGAATGAGGAAACCTGTAATGAGTATGTTTGTATACAGGAAATCATAACAGTAGAAAGGGTTTCAGCAAATTAAAAGTTAAAACAAATCACTTATATTTTTTTTTCTTTTCATTCAACAAAGATTCTTCAAGACAAAATGGACTAAAACAACCACAACATTCCAAAAGCAGAAAATGACATTTTCCAGATTACAAAGCCAAAAGCAGAAAATGAAACAATATTCTGTAAATCCATAGCATGTAAAGTAATACCAAAATAAACAATAATGTGTAGCACAGTATTATGCTACACATTACAAAGCTCTAAGTTTGCTTGGTCAAAGAAAGGAACTGAGCACACAATAGAATCAGTGAAACTCAGTTTACAGTATTTCAGCAGCTGAATTGCTGAACAACAAAAGGACCATCAGACTTTACACTTTTTCAGTTTCTTACTTTCATTTGCCCTCCATTTTCTCAGCAAAGTGAAAACAATTGTCAGTACAAAATCCAAAACAACAAGAAAAACGAAAAGATGAAAAAAAAATTCTACAAAATAAACAAAAATGCAAATACATTTTTCTCCATTTACCCAACAAAAAAAAATAATCACATAAATCTGAACTCAACTCACAAGCCAAGAATTTTTTTTTTTTTCTTTTTGAGCTTGATCTAATTTCATTTTCTTCCCCCCTTTTTTAAAAAAAAAAAAGCCCTACCCAACTTGAAAAAAGATAAAAGGAAGAATTTACATTAAATCTGAACTCAACCCACAAAGCCAAGATTACATTTTTTCAGCTACTTTTTTTTTCTTGAGAAAGAAAATCAAAAGAATAAAAATAAAAAAAGCTAAAGCCGCATGAAAAAACTAACAAAAATTTCAGCAAAAGAATAAAGAAATGAAATCAACCCACAAGCCAAGATCATTTTTTTTTCACTACCATGGAAAAAAATTCACTTCAAAAAAAAACACAAGAGAATATTACATTTTTCTACATTCAATTTAATTTTTTTACTTTTGAAGAAAGAAAAAAAAAACTAAACCCACATGAAAAAAAAAAAAGAGAATTTGATTCATTGAAATAAGAAAACTCACTTGCTATTCTGGCAACCGATCTTCCAAAAAACAGCATAAGACCATTGGTTTACTCCACAAAGTGTCTTCAAAACCTCTTTCAACAAATACCCCATTTGCACTAATTTTTGTTTGTGAATATCTCAAACAGAGAAAAATAAAACACTTTCTGTGTTTTCTCTTTCCTTTTCTTGTTTTATTTTTTTTTCAGCTAAAAATATAGATTAAAGGAACTAACTTCCTCTGCAAGAGCCACGCCCAGCTTGTTTAGTTCTTAATCCACCACTTCTTTTTCTCACAGGATCCAAATTTTGTACTATAATATCCCTGCAACCCATTCTATGGGTTGAAAAAAAGTTTTAAGTGAAGAAAAAAGGGAGATTTTTATAAAGCCAAAAAATGGAGAAGACAACCCTTTGGAGAAAACTACACTATACCACAAGCTTTAAGTTCACAGTTAACAACAACTACAATTTTCTCCATTTTAAAAACCCAAGAAAATGGGAAAAAGATATGAATGTTAAGAATTGAAAGGAGTTAAAGATCAGAGCTTTGATGAGTGTTCTTGAATTCTTGGTTCTTGGGGCTGTAAAAAGTGAATCTTTTGGTGTTTTAGAGTTTACTCACTGTGTGTATTGTGTGTTTTAGTGGGCAAAAAGGAATGGTTATTTTTCGAGGGGCTGTTGTTGTGTTTGCAGTGTTTTGCTCTGTGTTCATCAGAAGAAGAAGAAGCAGAAGGAAGGAGGACGAGGGTAAAAATAGATGGTGGGGAATGTGCTAAAATACGCTTATGTCTGGTGGGGTTTTGCTAAAATACGCTAATGATTACTCCACTTCTTATTTTATGTGATACATTGTAAAAAGTTGAAGTAAAAGGAGATATAAAATTTGCAGTATTTATTTATGTAGATATAAATTATTTTATTAAAGATTAAATAAATCGAAATATTAAATTTTTTTAGTTTGGGACAAACTTAAAAAAGGTACATTAGTAAATTGGAATAGAACGAGTAATTAACAAAAGAATTTGTAGTTTAATTTTTATTTTTTATTTGACAAAAATAGGCTTGGGAATAGTAGAGAATTACGGGGTTTTTGCCACTGTGGGAGTTTCTTGTCGGCTTTCTGGTCTCTTTCCAATTCAGGGGAGGCTCAGTGCTTTTGTGTTTTGTGCGTTGGGACTACACAAAAGAATCTTGGTATTTGCTTTGTCTTAGAAATGCAAAATTAAAAATTAAAAAAATACATAATCTTCAAATTAAAATAAATAAAATCTTAGGACCAGCCATTAACTTGCAAAGTTTGTTGACAAATTAATTTAAAGTGTTAGTAATAAACTGAAATTATTTAGGACTTGATATTATAACTTATTTAATTTATAATTAAATTGTAGTCAGTATTATATAGAAAAGATTTTAATGTTTCAAAATAAAATAATTTTCGTACTATTATAAATATAGGGCTATTAATAGATTATTTTATGTGTGAAAATTTACAAAGAAGTGTGAAAGAACGGTAAAGAGATCTATAATAAAATATTTCATCTTCAAAGTTAATATATATAAATTATTTAGAAGGGGTAGATAAATTTATTTGGAGAAAAGTTTTTTTTTAGGACACGAGTTCAACGGAAAACTAAAGTAATAAGATACATTAATTAATGATATGACAGGAGTATAATAGACACCTTTATTGCGAGAATGACTATGAAAAATATTCAGTTGTTAAAGTGAAGTTAAAGATGTTATTAATACTAATTAATGATTCCATAGACTCAGAAATAGGAAAATGAGATTAATAGTACTCCATCTTATTTCATTTTTATGTAATAACATTAGGGAAAACATAAATCGCCTGATTTATAACTGCTAATCAAAAATTAATCACAAGTTAATTTTAAAAATCTTTATTTTTCTATAAAATTTTGTAGCAATTAAATTACTTCACATAAATTGAAAGTGATACATTAACTTTGTGTATGTATTCAAATTACCTCACTAAAATCATTCAAGTTCTATTTTCTTAGTTTATGGTCAATAATCCAATACTAATAACCTATAATATGATATTCTTCTTAATCGCAATTAATATAGAGTATTCTATATTTTATTTTTTTACATTTAGCTTATTCAGTATTTAACTTCTACATGTCTAATAAGATATCGTTCCGAAAATTAGGTTACTCTTTCTAATGTCTTATCCAAAAACAATATTTTGGTCTAATTTCCATAGAATCTTATTATACATAAAGCGGCAAAAAGTTTTACGTACCACATAATCATATTGTATAAAGTCTAATCTTTTTCCTAAACAGGAAAAGTAAAATCTTGATTTTCTTTTAACTTTTAATTATTTGGGTATTTTATTAGAAAAATATTGTTAAAAGTACATCTTTATTTTATTTTTTATTTATTTTGGTGGAAAGAGGTGGATTATTTGTAAAGCAACCTACTTTTTAGTGGGGGCAATGTATCTTGGGACCTCTAAGTTTTGTACTTTGTCTCTTTTCTTTTATTTTATTTATTTGATTTATTTTTCCAAACTCTTTACATTTATTTATTTATTTAATAATGGGAAGGTCAGAGAGGTTATTCAGAGATTGTAGTCAGCAAAGGGTGTTTCTCATAGTGGGTATTTCTGTCAGGATGACGTATTCCGTATTTACCCCTCACATTGACTAATTTTTCACCTATTGCCACTGATCATGACGCCAATTTTCTGTCACTATTAGTATAATTTTTGTTGAATTTCTTCTTTTAAATTACTTTAATTACTAAATTATTTTAAGGGTAAAACAGAAATTACGGATGAAATAAGGAAATGAAAAAGTGGGCTAAAACAAAATTGAACAGTAAGAAAATGAGATTATATCAAGATCCTCCTCTTTTAAATCTGTTAGTTAGGGGTGTTCTTAAAAACCCAAAAAATCAAACTAAATTATCAAAAAAAAAGTGATATATTTTAGGTTTTGTTTGGTTTTGGTTTTAATAAAAAAATAACCGAAAAAATTTGAACCAAATCGACAATAAAAGTAGTTATTTAAATTTATTATTACACCTATTTTATATAATGTTTCTAAAATTTTATGGTATATATTAGTCGTTTGTCTTTTTAGCCTAGTTCTTTGCTATTTTTGCTTTTATATTCTAGTTTGATTGATTTTTTTCTTTTGCTAAGTATAAGAATTTATTTCATGTTAAAACAATCAATTTTTAATTGAGTAATTAAATTTATCATCACTATTTTTGATTCAGCTATCATCAATATATCTTGGTAAATGATAGATTTCTCAAAGATCAATTGGTTTGATAATATTACGTTGAAATATAGTTGTCGGAATATGTATTTCGTAGTTTATGTCTCATATTTAAGAAAAAAATCTGATAGATAATCAAAAAACTGAAAATCGACAAAAACCGATAAAATACCGATTTAATTGGTTTGGTTTGGTTTGATTCCAATATTTGAAAAACCGACTTAATTGGTTTAGTTTTTTTTTTAGAAAAAATCAATCTAAACCGAACCATGAACACCTTGCTGTTAATACATCACAAAATCGTACGTATTTATACAACACTACAAAAGGATATATTGCAAACAGTAGAATCATTATCTTTAATTAAAAGTCTAAGTTTAAATCCTGAAAGCAAAAACACTTATTGGTAAATGGAGTAACACTACGTTCTTTAGTTAACGTATCCAACATGAATTTAAATTCGTAAGGCCAATAAATTTTAAATACCAGATACGTCTAGCTAAATAAATAAATATCGATTGCGAATATTGGACACAATATATATATTCTCTATTATCAATTGAATAAATTACTTAAAATTTGAGATCGAAGAAAACAAGGGTCTAACTAATTAGAACCGGTGTAAGCATATTGGTCTAGATATGCACTTTTTATCAGTTTTTAAAATTGAAGTCAACAGAATTTATTTTATTTTGTACTGGTGATATACTGACTATGGTATTAATTCAATATATCCGTAGAAATAATGGGAGTTAATAATTATTTAAAATATTGATTTGGTAGATTTGTAATCTATCACATTAATTAATTTTGGTATTGACTATAGCATAAGCATGCTTGTGCCACTATAATACTATTTTAAGGTTTAGGTAGGAAGTTGTATTTTTCTACGTATTGCAAAATAATTATTTATGTGGGAAGTTGTCCTTGTATACGTACAAAAATATTCTGAAGTTTACTGAGGAACAGTAATCCTATTTTTAATTATTTACTAAGCAAATCATGGTTACCTAACAATGAAGAAAAATATAGAATTGCCCAGCTACTTTGAAGTAATAATTATGTTTTTGTAAGTGTGAGATACATTAGTAGGTCTATGCATCTCATTTTCATATTCTTTACTTGTTAGGATTGAAGGTTGGGATTAATTTTTCTTAAATAGAAAGTCACCAAATGGTGGTACATTATTAAACGAGAAAAATAAGAAATAAATGATGAAGCAACGCATTCAATTACCTTATTCAGTCTTAAATATATAGGAAACAATCACCATTTTACAAATATGTAATATACTAGACAAATCAAAAATTTATAACCAGCCCATGGTTAGTGAAGCAGATAATTTTGTTTTAAAAAAAGGACAAAGATCTGATATATGTAACATATAAAACTAACCAAAAATTTACAACCAGTTCATACATTTTTTTGGAGGTTTCTCTTCCGTACTCGTATTGGCGCAAATTTAATTTCGCGCTAAAAATTTTTACATCGAGGACGAAGCACTTTCTAAGAAAGACGACTCAATCCATTTAGATAGAATCTGATTTGGTTTGATGTAATACCCTTCTTCATATAGTGCCTATGTTAATATGCAAATTAACTTCTTCTTCTTTTGTAATTAAGGAATTTTTATTAATCACCAGGTGAATCACTACAAAATCATATCTGAATTTAAACTCAGTCAGATATATCTATACAGTATCTCTCCCTATACATCAGTAACCTCTCATCTCGCCTTTTAACTATTAAATCAATTAACGCTAACAGCTATTCAAAATTTTAACTCCTGCATTAGTCTCCTAATTCCAGCAGTAGTTCTAACATTGCATACACAAGCTATAGTTCTTGCTATGTCATCTACATCTCTTCTGGTATTCTCAAACACTTGATTGTTTCTTTCACACCATATCAAGTGGATTATCTCAGCATATATCATCTTGAATGCAGCAGCTGCCTGAGATTTGCCTTTAGCATTCTCAATTGCCCATCTCCGATGCTGGTCACATGATTTCAGACCATTTGGTTACATCTGAAGCCACATTAGGACTTTGTTCCATATCCTTTGAGCAAAGACACATTCCACAAAAAGGTGGTTTCTGCTCTCATTATATATTTGACACAAGCTACATACCGTGTCCACTGACATACCCCATGGCATGAGTCTATCACTTGTAAGTAATTTGTTTTGGAGGAACATCCACGTAGTAAACTTAGCTTTGGCTCTTGCTTCATTCCAGTCCACTCTAGGTAATTGCCCAAGCATATGGTGGTAGAGTTGTCTGATCATGTTGTATTTTTCTTGAGCCATTGTCTGCCTCAGGTCCACTATCTCCCTTGCCCCAATCAGCTTCCTGACCAACCAAGAAGCCTGTTGAGGAATTGGTATGTTATCTATCTGCTGATTTTTTATATAATAGGATTGAATCCACCAAACCCATATCGTATCCACTTTATGTGCAATATCCCAGTAATTTTTAGCAACAACAGCCTTATTCCATAGTTTCAGGTTGATGAGATTTAGCCCTCCTGCACTCTTAGGTGTACACATTTTCTCCCAAGCCATCAGTGATCTTCTTGTGATAACATTAGAACCAGACCATACATAACTCCTACAGTACGCCTCTATTGTTTTGAGAACTTTGCTTGGGATTAAGAACATTTGTGACCAATAAGCATATATGCCTGATGCGAGACTAAAATGCATAGTTTAATATGTAATATACCTTACATTTGAGGTGCGTTAATGATAAAAATACACTTTTTATGTGCTTAATGGAGTTTATTTCATGTGTAGGTGAATTGGAGATGGAAACGGAGCTAAAGGGATGCAAATACTTCGAAAAATACGCGAAAAGAGACACCCGGGCGATAGCCGGGCGACAGAGCCCTACAGCCTGACCCTACCTGGCGTTAGCCAAGCGTTAGGGCTGAAACGCCAGCCCTACCCTGGCGTTAGCCAGGCCTTTGGGTCCAAACGCCCGGGGTTCCCAGTTTCGGCCAAATCCGAGTTTTGACGAGTTTAAGTGTTTCCGGGTCGAAATAGAAGTCCCCTACACGGTTAGGGTTCGCCCTAAACATATAAATAGACTCCTAAAACACAACTACAAGGCCTTCGGAAGGCATTCAAAGGATTCAACAGAAGAAAATCATTGAAGTGCCAAAAGATTGATTTCTACATCTAGTATTTATTCCTTTGTATTTCAATTATGCAATTTACTTTAGTTTTGATTCTCAATAACATGAGTAGCTAAATT
>ML361525.1:0-37307 GCA_005239505.1 Nicotiana paniculata
AAGCACATAAAATGCAAGGTATATAATGCTTAAAATCATGAATTCTAGCCACGCATCACACCTTAAAGTACATGTATAGCATTCCAAACTCGTCTACTTTCGACGAAACTTATTTTGTTCAATTGGTTTAGCTTCTATGCTTTCCAACCCCCTCGGTTCTCGTTGTTCATGATCTTAAGTATTTGTAACCTCTAAGGTAACATGATTAGCTTAATTTATATGCTTCCAAGTATAATCTTATTTCTGATCTTACATCAATTGACTTACGACGTACTCTCACGTATGAAAACACGGGGTGTAACAGTAGTAATTGTAATTGGCTTATAACTTGAGAATTACACTAAGTAGAATGGTATATCCTTAAGTAATGTTACTTATTCATTAGTCTAGATATTTGATAATTACACTAATTAAGTAGAAGTATATTAGTAAAATCCTTAAGATATATTACTCATTGATTATCTTGTACATTGATAACTACACTAAGTAAAAGTATGTTAGTGATATTTGTAAAAAATACTAGCATTTGATTAGCTTATAAGTTAATAATTACAGTAAATGAAAATGTATTAGTTATGTCCTTAAGTAATATCAATGAATGATTAGTTTATATAATAAGATGTATCAAGATTTGAAAGAGGTCCATTGGTGAAATAATATGAAGAGAGATGTAGCTGAGTTCTTGTCCATGTGTATAAACTGCCAACAATGGCTTAGCATAGAATATTAAAATTTCACAGTGAAAATGGGAGATTATAATGGACTTTGTTGTAGGATTGGCCCGACCATTTTGCAAGTACGATTCCACTTGGTAGTTGTGGATCGATTGACAAAGTTAGCACGCTTCCTTCCAATCAAGATAACTGACACCACAAAGCAGTATGCTCAACTTTACATTAGAGAAGTTATCATACTGCATGGTACTCCTGTTTCTATCATTTCAGATAGAGGTGCTCAATTCACGATGAATATTTGGCAGTCACTTCATAGGGGTTGGGTATACAAGTAAACCTTAGTATGACTTTCCATCTCCAAACAAACGATCAGGCAGAAAGTACCATTCATATACTAGTATATGCCATGAGTTTGTGTGATTGGCTTCACGGAAAATTGATGTGACAATTTACCGCTCATTGAGTTTGCTAATAATAATAGCTATCAAGCGAGCATACAATAGTTAGGTCCCCATATTGAAGATTTGTAGAGATAGTGATGTAGATATCTTGTTAGTTGGTTTGAAGTTGGTGAAGCCCAATAGTTAGTTCCCCACATGGTTCACCAAGCCATGAAAAGGTAAAGGTGATCCAAAAGAGACTCAAAATGGCAAAGTCATCAAAAGTTCAATCCAGATACTCGGTGTGGGAAGTTAACCTTTAAGGAGGGAGACTTTATTTCCTTAAAAGTGTCACCAATGAAAGGTGTGATTTATTTTGGCAAGAAGAAAAAATTGAACCTAAGGTTCATTGGACCTTATAAGATTTTGAAGAAGATAGGAGAGGTAGCCTATGAAGTAGAACTATCACAAGAGTTATCTTCCATGCATCCGATCTTTTATATGTTGATTTTGCGAGATTATTTGAGGATATCCCTCATATGTCATTTCCCCATAGAAAAATTAGATAAATGAGGGACTAACATATTAATAGTTTCCTATTACTATGCTTGATAAGTAATACATGATAGACAAGTTTGAAGGTTAAGGACAAAAGAGTTAGCACCGGTTAAGGTGCTATGGAAGAGTCAAGATGTTGAAGAAACAACAGGGGAAGTCGAGGAATATATGAAGAAAGATGGCCTTATTTATTTCACAAAAATGAAGCTTAGTCTTGAATATTATACAATGTGTTTTATACTTCTTTTCAAACTTGCATTGTAATCACTTGTGTTTGGTAAGATGTATTACTTTTCTTGGTATATAGAGGTGTATTATACTGATTTTGATTCGTATGGGGACGCGTTACTTTATGTATATCATATTCTTGTGGTTGGCTGAAAGGTATAATCTTGGGATAGTCCTATTTACAAAGGAGACTCTGCAAAAATTTTGAAAATTTAGAGAGTTAGTCCTATTTACCCATGAGAGGCAAATTGATGCCATGTGTAATGACCTGATCGGTTATTTTTCTTTCTAGATCCCCGTTCCCCTAAATAAGACTCCCTGTATGTTTTTTTACTGTTTTATGACTTGCGGGGATGGTTAGTTTGGGTTTGAAAGGGTTTGGGTTAAAATTAGAACACTTATTTCCTTAACATTGGCTTAAAGGGTTAAGTTTGACTTGGGTCAACATTTTTAGTAAACGACCTCAGAACTGGGATTTCACAGTCTCAATAGGTTTGTATGATGATTTTGGACTTGGGCATATGTTCGGATCATGTGTTGAATGACCCGAGCATTTCGGCGCTTAATATTGGAAGTTGACACATTGAAGGTTTTCAAGTTCTTTAAATTTGGTTTGAGGAAGGATATGGTGTTATCGAGGTCCAATTAGGATTTCGAGCATGAGAATAGTTCTGAGTGCTAATTTGTGACTTTCCCGCAAAATTTTTGCATCATTCCAAGTTAATTTGATAGGAATCCGATGCGCGGAAGTGTTTCTAGAAATTCTTGAGTTTCATAATTTGATTCATGCGTTTTGGCATCCAATTCCTATTTCTAGCTGTTATTTTGGTGTTTCAAGTATGCGAGAGTGTCCGTATTACGTTATTAGATGGGGTAGGGGACCCCGGATGCGGAAAAGATTCGAATCAGCCTCGAAAATTTGCATGAATGACTGTTGGTGCACCATTTCTGTTGCGTCCGCACCTGCTAGATTTTGGCCACAAGTACGATATTTTGATCGCAGAAGCGGACTTGGGAAGGTGGTCAGTGGCACACAAAAGGTAATGATGTTCCGCAGAAGCGGTCTCGCTTTTGTGATGATAGGACTGCAGGTGCGAGGTCGCAGGTGCGACACAACTTCCGTAGATGCGGGAGCCCGTCTGCAGAAGTGAAGGTAGGTGGCCTAGGCTAGGACCGCACCTGCGATGGATTTTCCGCATGTGTGGTGCCATAGGGGTGCCCCAAGATCCGCAAAGAGAAAATTGATGGGCCACTGAGGTTCATTTAATGTTGGGACTTAGGCTATTTTGGCTTATTTCTTTCATCTCTTGGGCAATTTTGGAGTTCTTTGAAGAGGGGTTTTCACCTAGAACTTTGAGGTAAGTAATTCTATAAAATATGAGTTTAATACATGCATTTTGGGTAGATTTTTAGCACATAAAGTGTAGAAATTGAGGCTTTAGTTAAAAATCTAGGTTTTGATAAAAATGGAATTTAACCACGAAAATGATTAGGGAATTGGGTGAGAATTATATATTTGAGTTCGTTAGGTTATGGGTAAAAATTATCTTCGAGAACTTCCGGAATCCGGGCATGTGGGTCCAGAGGTGAATTTTAGGAATCTTTCAATTTGGGTTGGTAATTACTCTAATACCTAAATTATTAACTTTTGAGTGTATATTGATTAATTTATATAATATTTGGCTAGCTTCAGATTGTTCGGCACCAAGTTGAGTCCTCGGAGTGAATCTTTGGGCCGGAAAGTGAGTTCTGAGACGAGGTTCGTCTCCTGCCTAACCTTGTAAGAGAAACTACCATATAGGTGCTTTAAATTACTATTTTCTTCTAATTGTGCGGTTTACGAACGCACGAGTTGACGAGAGTCCGTGCGTAGCTACTAATTTAAGATCCAAATCATGAAATACTTGTAATATTTGCACTCTACTTGTTAATTTAAGTTCCTAAATGATATTGAAACTTGATAAAAGATTCGTAAAGACCGAATTTCACTTACTTTTAATTTTGGCAGGTTACTTGACCGTTAATAGAAATTGTGCTTCCGTGTGTATTAGTCTTGTAATAGGTTTTAAATCGGATGTTCATAGAGTATTCCCTCTTCTTGTAGAGCGGGCTGAATGCCTCGGTAGTATAATAGATGCATCTATGATTTGTGCCGCTCGACCCTCGGCAGTGTACACGTTATTCTGGATCAGACCGTACGACCTCGGCATAATTCGTGCATGTTAAATGCTTAGATTCTGAATACACTTGATATTATTTTTATGAATTGAGGGGTTATAACTTATTTATTGGCCCGAATTTTATCTGAAGTTAGCATGTGTTAGTTGAAGATTTTTGGGACTTACTATCAATCAAAGAGTCATTTATTCACTGCTTGCTTATATGTTATTATTATTATTCACACATCCCATGCCTATTTAAAATTCTGGTATTTTAGTGTTGGCCCATAGTAAGCGTCGATGTCGACCCCTCGTCACTACTTCTTCAAGGTTAGACTGGATACTTACTGGGTACATGTTAATTATGCACTCATACTACACTTCTGCACTAGTCGTGCAGGAAACGCGGCAGGTGTATATGGCAGTCTTTCTGGCACGCACCCCCATTACCCCAAGACTTAGTGGTGAGCAGCTTGTTTGAGTTCGTTCTGCAGCACCCAGAGTCTCTCTTTTGTATTTATTTTCTGTCTACTCTATTTCAAACAATAGCTTAGTGTTTTGTATATTCTACTAGTTGCTCATACACTTGTGACACCAGATATTTGAAACATGCTAGTAGATATTTGATGGCTTTTGGAGTATTTATATCGATTTACTTGTTCCTTTATGAGCTTACGCTTACTTTATTAAATCTTCCTCTTCTTATTTACTTAATAAATACAAAGAAACTATTTTGAAATTATTAAAAGGAATAGATACATGGCTAATTCACCGTTGGCTTGCCTAGAGGCGACGTTGGGCTCCATCACGGCCTATAGAAGAAATTGGATCGTGGAAACATGGTATCAGAACACTAGGTTCACGTATGTCTCATAAGTTATGAGCAGGCCTAATAGAGTCTTGTGGATTGGTACAGAGACGTCATTACTTATCTTCAAGAGGCTATAGGGTGTTAGGAAACTATTCTTTATTCATCTCCTATCGTGCAATTGTTTTTGTGTTAAGTGTCTTTCTCTTGTTCTCTCATAGATGGTGAGAACGCACACGAAAGATGTACCCAACCATGGAGGAGCTGCTCTCTCTATTGCTAGAGGCCGAAGAGGGCTCCAACTCGTGGTAGAGGATGAGGTCATCCTACCGTTGCACCAGTTGTACCACCAGTGGATCTAGTGGAGGATCCTACTATTGAGGAGAATGTCGAGGTGCCTGCAGTGGAGCCAACCCTTGTGGATTTCATGTCCGCACAAGGACTCCAGAAGTTCATGGGCTGTATATTGCGGTTCATGGATTCTATGACCCAGGTTGGTTTATTTCCAGCGGATCTAGCCACATCTCAGGCGGGAGGGGGAGCAAAGACCCCTACCGCTCAGGCTCAAGGGCATGCGGTTCTCGTATATCAGATCCCGAGCGCACTATCCATGGGCGAAGCTCAGCTAGTTGCAGCGACTGTACCATAGCCCAGACCAGCTGCAGACGGTGTGGGCGCAAAAGTTATTGGATAGATGGACCAAGTTACATCCTCCTGTCTTTGGAGGTGAACAACATGAGGACCCCCTAGACTTTATTAATCTTTACAGGGACAAACTGCACAACATGAGGATACTGGAGTGGCACGGTGTGGACTTTACCACCTTTCAGCTGGAGGATATGCCATGTAGATAGTGGCAGTCCTATCTTCTCAGCAAAGTAGCAGGTTCTCTTCCATTGACTTGGGACCAGTTCACACACCTCTTCCTAGATATATATTCCATCCTCTCAGAGGGAAGATTTGCGATTTTAGTTTGAGCAGCTTCAATAGGGCCAGATGTCGTTGACCGACTATGAGGTGAGATTCTCGGAGTTGTCTCGTCATGCACTTATGATACTTCCTGTCGATGCAAAGAGAGTGCAGAGATTCGTTGCGAGTTTGCACTCTGGTATGCAGGCCACTATGTCCCAAGATGTTGAGATAAGGACTTCGTACAAGCTGGTTGTGGAGATAGCTCTGAGGATCAAGGGTGTTCGTCAGCGGAGCCGAGAGAAGGTGACGAGAGACAAGCAGTTTCGATATTCTGGAGGGTTTAGTGATGCTCCGACTGGGGGCAGAGGTCAGTTTGTGAGGGGCCAGTCTAGTAGGCCCACATATCTAGCACCGTCGCCTCCTCGAGATACTCTAGTGCGGCCCTATTTCAGCTCCATTCTAGAGAGCTCCTATCGTCTACCAACTATTCAGGGTCCCTCTAGCGGGCCTTTAGGTCATCAAGGTCAGACTTCAGGTCAGCAATCCACTGTACCGAGAGGTTGTTTCGAGTGCGGGATCTTGGTCATGTGAGGAAGTTCTACCCCAGGCTTCCGGGCAAGGCAATGCAACAGGGTTTGCAACCTATCAGTACAACACTAGTTTCCACACTAGTCGTTCGACCGCCCCGAGGAGGAGGGCAGGTGGGTAGGGGCCGTCCTAGAGGTGTAGACCAATCATGTAGCACTCCAGCCAAGTTCTATGCCTTTCCAACCAGACCAGATGCAGAAGCCTCAGATGCCGTGATCACATGTATTATTTCTATCTATGGTAGGGATGCTTCGGTACTATCTGATCCAGGGTCTACATATTCATATGTTTCATCTATGTTTGCTCATTTTCTGGGCATTCCTCGTGACTCCTTGGGTACCCTTGTTTATTTGTCCATGCCAATGAGTGATTCTGTCATTGTAGATTGGATCTATCGATCCTATATCATGAATTTCTGTGGTTATGAGACCAGATAAGATCGTTTATTGCTTGATATGACTAACGTTGAGATCATCCTGGGCATGGACTAGTTGTCTCCATATCAAGTCGCCCTTTATTTCTATGTCATGACTGTTATCTTGGCGATGCCATAGTTGCCTAGATTGGAGTGGAAAAGTTCATCTTTCAATGCATCTAGTCGAGTTATCTCTTTTCTGAAGGCTCGACACATGGTCGAGAAGTGTTATTTGGCTTATCTAACTTATGCTCGGGATAATACTATAGAGACTCCGGGGGTTGATTCAATGCTCATGGTCCGGGAGTTCTCCGATGTGTTTCCTTCTGATCGACCAGGCATGCCGTCAGATCGTGATATCGATTTATGTATTGATTTGGCTCCAGGTACCCAACCTATCTACATCCCACCGTACCTCATGGCTCTGAAAGATTTGAAGGAGTTGAAAGATCAGCTTAAGGAATTGCTAGAAAAGGGGTTCGTCAGACCGAGTGTGTCGCCTTGGGGTGCACCAGTGTTATACATGAAGAAGAAAGATGGGACTATGCGGATGTGCATTGATTATATCTAGTTGAACAAAGTTACCATTAAGAACAAGTACCCTTTGCCGCGTATTGATGATGTGTTTGACCAATTGCAGAGCGGAAGGGTGTTCTTTAAGATCGACTTGAGATCAGGGTACCATTAGTTGAAGATTCGTAATTCGGATGATTCGATGGAGGCTTTCTGGACTAGATATGACCACTATGATTTCCTAGTGATGTCCTTCGGCTTGACTAACGCACCTGTGGCATTTATGGATTTGATTAACCGGGTGTTCAGGACATATATTAGCTCATTTTTCATTGTCTCCATTGATGACATTTTGATCTACTCGCGTAGCATAGAGGAGCACGAGCAACATTTGAGAGTGGTGCTTCAGACCTTGCGGGAACATAAGCTATATGCTAATTTCTCCAAGTGTGAGTTATGGTTAGATTATGTGGCATTCGTGGAGCATGTTGTATGAGGCGATGGTATTAAGGTAGATCCCAAAAAGATCGAGGTAGTTCTGAGTTGGCCTCATCCTACCATAGCGACCGAGATCAGGAGCTTCCTGGGATTAGCAGGTTATTATCATCAGTTTGTGGAGGGATTCTCATATATTGTAGCCCCTTTGACTAGATTGTCCCAGAAGGGTGCTCATTTTGATGGTTCTATGATTGGGAGGCGAGCTTTCAGAAGCACAAGACCGCATTGACTTCAACACCGATGTTAGTGTTGCCTTCTGGTTCAGGGATGTATACTTTGTATTCTGACGCTTCATGCATTGGCATGGATTGTGTATTGATATAGGTGGGGCGATTTATTATTGCATATGCTTCACATTAGCTGAAGCCCCACGAGAAGAATTACCCCGTGCACGATTTGGAGTTGGACGCGATAGTTCATGCTCTTAAGATCTTGAGGCATTATCTTTATGGGTGTCCTGTGAGGTTTACACTTATCATTGAATCTTGCAGCATTTTTTCAAGCAGAGGGATCTCAATTTGAGGCATCGATGGTGGCTTGAGTTACTAAGAGATTATGATATTAGCATCCTTTATCATCCAGGCTTGACGAATATGGTTGAAGATGCGTTGAGAAGAAAAGACGGATATTATGGGTAGTTTGGAATTCATTTTAGCAGAGGAGAGGCCATTATCTTTGGACATTCAGTCCTTGGCTAATAGACTTGTTAGGTTGGATATTTCAGAGCCCAACCGAGTTCTCGCATACGTCGTCGCCCAATCTTCACAGTTCGAGCATATTAAGGCTCGTCAGTACGATGATCCGTACTTATTGGTTCTCAGAGAGACGATACTACAATGTGTTCCCAAGGAGGTTACTATCAGTGAAAATGGTGTTCTGCCACTCCAGGGTCGTCTATGTGTTCCTAATGTTGATGTATTGAGGGAAAAGATTCTAGAGGAGGCACACAATTCTTGGTATTCTATTCATCCAGGTCCTACAAAGATGTATCGCAACCTGAGGCAACATTATTGGTGGCGGAAGATGAAGAAGGACATAGTTGATATGTAGCCAGGTGCCTAAATTTCCACCAGGTTAAGTATGAGCATCAGAGGCTACGTGGCCTGCTCCAGCAGATGGTTATACCTGAGTGGAAATAGGAGCGCATCACTATGGACTTCGTAGTTAGGTTTCCACGGACCTTGAGGAAGTTTGATGCAGTTTGGGTCATTGTCGACAGGTTGACCAAGTCAGCACACTTCATTCCGGTTGTGACCACGTATTCTTCGGAGAGATTGGCCCAGATTTATATTCAGGAGATTGTTTTGTTGCATGGTGTGCATGTTTCTACCATAACAGATAGAGGCCCTCAGCTTACATCACATTTATGGAGAGCAGTACAAAGTGAGTTGAGGACCCAGGTAGAGCTCAGTACACCCTTTCATCCGCAGACCGACGGGCAGTGGACGATTCAGATCTTAGAGAATATGCTCAGAGCATATGTGACTTACTTCAGAGGGCAGTGGGATCGATTCTTGCCTTTGGCCGAGTTTGCTTATAACAACAATTATCAATCTAACATCAATATGGCTCTATTTGAGGCTTTGTATAGTCGGCGATGTCGTTTGCCCATCGGATGGTTCGAGCCCGACAAGGCTAGGTTATATGGTACTGATTTGGTGAAGGGTGCCTTGGAGATGGTGAAGTTTATTCAGGAGCGACTTGCACTAGCACAGTCCAGATAGAAGAGTTACACGGATCAGAACGTGCAGAATTTATCATTCATGGTGGGCTAGAAGGTTCTCTTGAAAGTCTCACCGATGAAGGGAATCATGAGGTTTAGGAAGAAGGGAAAGTTGAGCCTAAAGTTTATAGGACCATTTGAGGTGTTGAGGCGAGCTGAGGAGGTTTATTATGAGATTTCTTTGCCTCCCAGTCTATCGGGAGTTCATCCGGTTTTCCACTTGTCTATGCTCCAGAAGTATCATGCTGACAGATCGCATGTGTTATACTACAACACGGTTCAGCTAGATGAGAGCCTGGGTTATTAGGAGGAGCCAGTTTCCATTGTTGAAAGGAAGGTTCGCCAATTGAGGTCCAAGAAGATTTCTACGGTAAAGGTTTAGTGGAGGGATCAACCAACCGAGGAGGCGACTTGGGAGACCGAGGATGACATGCGGAGTAGATATCCACACTTATTCGGCACTACAGGTACAATTCTAGACCCGTGCGAGGAAGAAAGTTTATTTAAGAGGTGGAGAATGTAACGACCTGACCGGTCGTTTTGCTTTCTAGATCCCCGTTCACCTAAATAAGATTCCTCGTATGTACTTTTACTGTTTTATGACTTGTGGGTATGGTTATTTCAGGTTGAAATCGGAACACTTACTTCCTTAATATTAGCTTAGTAGGGTTAAATTTGCCTTGGGTCCACATTTTTAGTAAATGACCTCGGATTCGGGATTTGATAGTCCCAATAGGTTCGTATGATGATTATGGACTTAGGCGTATGTTAGGATTGGGTTTTGGATGAACCTGGAGCGTTTCAATGTTTAATATTAAAAGTTAGCACATTGAAGGTTTTCAAGTTCTTTAAATTTGGTTTGAGGAAGGATTTGGTGTTATCGAGGTCCGATTGGGATTGCGAGTATAGGAATAGTTATGGATGCTGATTTGGGACTTGCCCGCAAATTCTTGCATCATTCCGAGTTGATATGATAGGAATCGGACGCGCGGAAGTGTTTCTAGAAATTCTTGAGTTTCATAATTCGATTGATGCATTTTGGGTCCGATTCGTATTTCTAGTTGTTATTTTGGTGTTTCGAGTGTGCGAGCGAGTCCATATTATGTTTTGGTGCACCAGTTCTGATGCGTCTGCACCTACGAGATTTTGGCCGCAAGTGCGAGCTTTTGATCATAGAAGCGGCCTTGAACTGGTGCTCAGTGGCTCGCAGAAGCGGAGGAAGTTCCGCTGAAGCGGCCTCGCTTATGTGATGATAGGGCCGCAGGTGCGACAAGGAGGCCCGCAAAGCCTGGGTCGCAGGTGTGACACAACTTCTGCAGAAGCGGGAGCCCATCCACAGAAGCGAAGGTAGGCGGCCTAGGCTAGAACCGCACCTACGATGGATTTTTTGTAGGTGCGGCACCACAGGTACATGGGCTATTTTATCTCTTTGAGAATTTTCGGAGTCCGGTCTCGGGAGTGAATTTTAGGAATCTTTCAATTTGGGTTAGGTAATTACTCTAATAGCTAAATGTAACGACCCGGTAGGTCATTTTGAGAGTTAGTGCCCCGATCCCCTAATAACTATTTTCCCCATGCCAATATCTGCTTTTGGGACTTGTTGGAACATTGAGTGGTGAAACTCGGAGAGTTTTTGGATTTATATGTGAGTTTAAGCTTTAGAAATCGGACCGTAAGTGGAACTGTTGGAAGACGGGTCCAGAATGGGATTCCGTTGACTCCATTAGCTCCTTTGGGTGATTTCGGAGTTAGGAGCATGTCCGGAATGTGCTTTCGAGGTCTTTAGTAGATTTAGGCTTGAATTGGCGAAAGTTAGAATTTCGGCGATTTCGGCCGATAGGTGGAATTTTGATATCGGGCTCGGAATGGAATTCTGAGAGTGGAAATAGGTCCATTTTATCATTTGTGACCTTTGTGTAAAGTTTGAGGTCATTCGGACTAGTTTCGAGATGTTTCGGCATCGGTTGTAGAGTTTGGAAATTCATAAGTTCTTAGGCTTGAATCCATTTGTAATTGGTGATTTTGGTGCTATGTGATGTGTATTGGAGGCTCGACTAAGTTTGGGTAAGGTATTAGGACTGGTTGGTAAGTTTGGTTGAGGTCCAGGGGGCCTCGGGGATGTTTCGGATGCTCAACGGCTGATTTTGGAACTTGGAAAACAGCTTAACCATTGCTGGTTCTGGTGTCTCGCACCTGCGATGGACTTTCCGCAGGTGCGGACACGCAGGTGCGGAAGAGGGGCTCGCAGGTGCGGACTTGGTCAGGTCAACCAGTTCTCACAGGTGCGGTTGAGATTCCGTACGTGCGGAGCCATAGATGCGGCCTATTGACCGCAGGTGCGGCCCCGAAGACTTTTAGTGGGTTTTCACACCTGCGATGGCATTTCCGCAGGTGCGGTCCAAGGGGCACAGGTTCGGAAATTGCTGGGCAGTTTATATCAAATTCGAGGGCTTCAATTTCATAACTTCTAAAAATCATTCGCAGCTCGGGTGTAGGCGATTTGGAGTGAGTTTTGAGGAAAAGCTTCATAGGTAACAATTCCTAAACCTATTTCCTTTGTATATTATTAACCTATGGCAATTTCTTCCATGCAATCAAGGGATTTAGGTGAAAAATCATGCAAATGGGAAGAAGTTTTCCCAATTAGGAAATTCGAGAATTTAATAGGATTTTGTCGTCGGCTTTCAATGATCTTTGTTCGAGTGAGTTCGTGAGTGAGTGGGTGTTCTAAATTTGTAACTTTCACTCGATTCTGAGAGATGGGCCCCGGGGAGTTTTTGGGAGATTTTCCTAATTTCACGTATTAGCCTTGAACTTATTAGCTATTTTGGTTCCTTAAAATGATATTTACATTATGCAATCAAATTGAATAGATTTAGGCCATTTGAGTCGGGTACTCTTGCCAAGAGCGTGGTTTTGAGTTGAGTAGCACAGTCAAGGTAAGTGGCTTGCCTAATTATGTGTTGGCCACTTCCCCTAGGCTATTTTAATATTGTTATATGTGGTTTGGGCACCATGTGCGTGAGGTGACGAGTACGTACACGGGCCATTGTTGCTAAAACTCCATTTTTACCTCCATGACTTAAATCATTTCACTCCTATTTCAATTATTCATGTATCGACTATGTAGTTTAGATTAGGAAATAGCATGCCTACCTGTTTTACTTGAATTTTCCCTAGTTATTACTATGTGTACCATGTTTAGGTAGTTTTATCCATATTTTTGCCTGTGATTTCTCCTGAATTGTTTTAAATAAAAATTGTATTCGGTATTTGTACTGCATTGCATATTTAAATTGGGACTACGAACGAGATTCCAGGAGCTTTCCACTTGTATTGCATTGCATATTTAAATTGGGACTACGGACGAGATTCCGAGAGCTTTCCCCCTGTACCGCATAGCATATTTAAATTGGGACTACAGACGAGATTCCTGGAGCTTTCCCCTGTACTGCATTGCATATTTAAATTGGGACTACGGACGAGATTCCAAAAGCTTTACCGTTGTACTGCATTGCATACTTGTTACTGTGATATATGTTGTGCTGAGCCGAGGGCTCCCTGTTATTATTTTATTTAGCTCATTGTTCCTACTTATTTGCATTAGCTTATTATATCTCTCTGTTCACATTTTATACTATTTTACTATGAAAATCCGGTAGAGCCTTAACCTGACCTCGTCACTACTCGACTAGGGTTAGGCTGTGAACTTACTGGGTACCAATTTGTGGTCTACTCATGCCCTTTCCTGCACATATTTTTCCTGTGCAGATCCAGGTACCAGCACTCAGTTTCGTGGCTAGGGGTCCGAGCAGCAGCTTCTAGGAGACCGAAAGGTAATTGTGCCGCGTCCGCAGAGTCCTTCAAGTCATTTTCCACTCCAGACTTAGATAGATTTTCATGTAAATTTCCTTACATTTTACAGAGCTATTTTGAGACAGGGCTTGTAACTAAAGTTATATTTCAGGTTTTGGGAAAGTTTTATTTTGTATGCGCCAAGTGGCGATGTTTCATTGTAGACCCACTTATTTCGTCTTTATTTTGTTGCTTCTATTTAATATGTGTTTCTGCAATTAGGCTTACCTAGTCATAGAGACTAGGTGCCGTCACGATGCCTTCGGAGGGGAAATCGGGTCGTGACAAATTGGTATCAGAGCGTCTATGTTCGTAGGAGTCACAAGTCCCAATACGGTTTATTAGAGTCTCGCAGATCTGTGCTGAGATGTCGTATTTATCTTCGGGAGGCTATGTAACTGTTAAGAACAATCATATTTCTTTGATTTCCTTTTCATGCGAGTTATTGACATCAAAAATTCTAAAATTCTATTCTATTATTTCCCACAGATGGCGAGGACCCGTAGTGGGAGGAACGACGACCAGGCACCCGAGCCCCCTGCCAGAGCCGCCAAAGGCCGGGGCCAGGGTAGTGGATGACCGTGCGGTGCAACCCGAGAACTGACGAGAGCAGCAACAGAGGAGCCTATGGAAGCCCAAGCTGGAGAGCCGGCATAAGGGTCCCTATTGCTGCTCCAGCCTTGCAGGAGACTTTCGCTCAGTTCATGATCATGTTCAACACTCTAGCACAGGCTGGACTATTTCCGATAGCTACCACTACATCTCAGGCCGGGGGAGGGGCACAGACTCCCGCAGCCCGCACTCCTGACAGAGGGGCCAGGTTGATCAGGCCCCGAGGTATATTCCTGTGCCCCCAACAGCTCCAGTTCAGGATAATGTTAGGGCAGCGACTTCTGAGGCCGAGCAGCTCAGACTCGAGAGGTAGAAGAAGTAACACCCACCTACTTTCAGTAGACTAGCTTCAGATGACGCTCTAGGATTTCTTGAGGAGTGTTATCGTATTCTCCGCACTATGGGCATTGTGGAGACCAGTGGGGTTTCTTTCACCGCTTTCCAGCTGAGGGGAGCGACATATCAGTGATGGAGGGCCTATGAGATGAGTAGTCCGGACGAGGCAACCTCACTCAATTGGACTCAGTTTTCAGAGATTTTTTTGCGAGAGTATGTCCCTCAGAGCCTCAGGGATACTTGGCGCGCGGAATTCGAGCAGTTGCACCAGGGTACTATGACTGTGTCGGAGTATGCAGTCTGTTTTAGTGAGTTAGCTCGGCTTGCACCAGCCTTGGTTGCCACAGTCAGAGAGCGGGTTTGCCGCTTCACTGAGGGACTCTATCCTAGTATTTGGACCAGTATGCCCGGAGTGTTGGAGATGGATATCACTTACCAGCAGGCAGTGAGTATTGCCAGGAGAGTAGAGGGCATGTTCCCCAGGATAGAGAGGAGAGGGAGGCCATGAGGTCTTGAGAGACTTTCCATTTTTCAGGAGCTCGTGCCCTAGCATCATGTCACGGTAGGGGCTTTGTGGGTCGCCCTGTTCATTCAGCCCTTCCAGCAACCAACGGTATTCCAGCTCCTCCTAGACCTCAGGAGTTATATTATGCACCGCCAGTATCCACCATGTCTCCAGTTTGAGGTGCTATTTCCGGCCAGCCCAGCAGGCTAGCTCCTATTCAATCTCAGCCGCAGCATCCTCCGAGGGGTTGCTTTGAGTGTGGTGACACTCGTCACATGATTAGAGATTGCCCCAGGACTAGGAGGGGTGCACCTACACAGTTTTATCAGCCTCCACGTGCTCCGCCGGGTCCTCCAGCTATTTTTCCAGCACCAACTGCCACTCCACCTCCTCAGCCAACTCGAGGTGGGGGTCGGGGAGGTAGAGGACGCCCTACAGGGGGAGGCCAGGCCAGATACTATGCCCTTCCAGCCTATTCCGAGGGTGTTGCTTCAGACTCAGTCATCACAGTTATTGTCCCCGTCTGCCATAGGGATGCATCAGTATTATTTGATCCAGGCTCTACGTATTCATATGTGTTCTCTTATTTTTCTCCACATTTGGGGATATCTCGGGATTCTTTGAGTTCTCTTGTCTATGTATCTACTCCTGTAGGAGACTCTCTAGTTTTGGACCTCATATATCGGTCGTGTTTGATTTCTCTCAGTGGTTTTGAGACCAAGGTTGATTTATTATTACTCAACATGGTAGATTTCGATGTTATCTTGGGCATGGACTGGTTGTCGCCCCATTATGCTATTTCTTGATTGTCACGCTAAGACCGTGCCGCTGGCTATGCTAGGCTTGCTGAGATTTGAGTAGAGAGGTACCTTAGAGTATACTCTCCGCAGGGTCATTTCATTTCTTAAGGCTCAGCGGATACTCGAGAAGGGGTGTTATACATAGTTGGCCTATGTGAGAGATCTTAGTGTGGATACCCCTCTAGATGAGTCAGTCCCAGTAGTGAGGGACTTTCCCGATGTATTCCCAGCTGATCTTCCAGGTATGCCGCCCGACAGAGATATTTATTTCGGCATCGATTTGTTGTCGGGCTCTCAACCCATTTCTATCACTCCTTACCATATGGCTCCTCCTGAATTGAAGGAGCAGTTACATGAGTTGCTTGATAAGGGTTTCATCAGACCTAGTGTATCACCTTGGGGTGATCTAGTATTATTTGTGAATAAAATAGATGGTTCTATGCGTATGTGTATTGATTATCGGCAGTTGAACAAGGTCACCGTGAAGAACATGGATCATTTGCCTCACATTGATGATTTATTCGACCAGCTATAGGGCTCTAGGGTATTCTCCAAGATTGACTTGTGTTCTGGCTATTATCAGTTGAAGATTGGGGAGCCGGATATCTCGAAGACTGCCTTCCAGACTAGATATGGCCACTATGAGTTTCTTGTTATGTCATTTGGGCTGACCAACGACCCAACAGCTTTTATGCATTTGCTGCATAGTGTGTTCCGGCCTTATCTTGATTCCTTCGTCATTGTGTTTATTGGAGACATTCTGGTGTATTCCCGATCACGGTAAGATCATGAGCAGCACTTGAGGACTGTGCTTCAGACTTTGAGGGAGAAGATATTGTATGCAAAATTCTCTAAATGCGAGTTCTGGCTTGATTTAGTGGCATTTTTGGGCCACATAGTGTCTTGGGATGGGATCAAAGTAGATCTGAAGAAGGTGGAGGCGGTGCAGAGTTGTCCTAGACCGTCATCAGCTACGTAGATCCGTAGTTTCCTCGGTTTGGCTGGGTACAATCGTCGTTTTGTGGAGGGTTTTTCATCCATTGCAGCACCGATGACCAGGTTGACTCAAAAGGGTGCTCCGTTCAGGTGGACTGAGGAGTGTGAGGAGATCTTTCAGAAGGTCAAGATAGCCCAGACTTCAGTTCCAGTAATGGTATTGCCTACGGGTTTAGGGTCCTATACCATCTATTGTGATGCTTCAAGGATTGGCCTCGGAGCAGTGTTGATGCAGGACGGTAGGGTGATTGCCTACGCGTCCAGACAGTTGAAGGTGCATGAGAAGAACTATCCAATTCATGATCTCGAGTTGGCAGCATTTTTTCACGCCCTGAAGATATGGCGTCATTATTTATACGGTGTTCCCTGTGAGATTTTCACTGATCACCGGAGTTTGCAGCACGCATTGAAGCAGAAAGACCTCAATTTGCGCCAGCGGAGATGGTTGGAGTTGCTAAAGGACTATGACATCACTATATTATACCACCCGGGGAAGGCCAATGTGGTGGCCGACGCCTTGAGTCGCCGGGCGGAGAGTTTGGGGAGTTTGGAATATCTTCCGGCAGTTGAGAGGCCCTTAGCCTTAGATATTCAGTCCTTATCCAGTCAGTTCGTGAGGTTGAATTTTTCAGAGACTTGCCAGTTTTTAGCTTGTGTGGTGGTTCGGTCTTCCCTTTATGACCACATTCGAGAGCGCCAGTATGATGATCGCCACCTTCTGGTTCTTCAGGACAGGGTTCGACGAGGTGACGCCAGGGATGTGACTATAGGAGATGACAGTGTGATGAGGATGCAAGGTCGGATCTGTGTGCCCAATATGGATGGGCTTCGGTAGTTGATTCTTGCAGAGGCCCATAGCTCGCGGTATTCCATTCATCCGGGTACCGCGAAGATGTACCAGGATCTGAGACAACACTATTGGTGGAGAAGGATGAAAAAGGATATAGTGGAGTTTGTGGCCAAGTGTCTCAACTGTCAGCAAGTCAAATATGAGCATAAGAGACCGGGAGGGTTACTTCAACAGATTGAGCTTCCAGAGTGGAAGTGGGAGCGGATCACCATGGACTTCGTGGCTGGACTTCCTCGGACTTTGAAGAAATTCGATGCTATTTGGGTGATTGTAGATCGGCTGACTAAGTCAGCCCATTTCATTCCAGTGTTGACTACATACTCCTCTGAGAGGTTGGCGGAGATTTATATTAGGGAGATTGTTCGCCTCCACGGTATTCCAGTATCTATCATTTCAGACAGAGGTACATTGTTCACTTCACGGTTCTGGAGAGCCGTTCAGTAGGAGCTAGGAACCAGGGTAGAGTTGAGTACAACCTTTCACCCTCAAACGGACGGGCAGTCCGAGCACACAATTCTGATTCTTGAGGATATGCTCCGTGCCTGTGTGATGGATTTTGGAGGGCCATGGGACCGATACTTGCCACTTGCAGAGTTTGCTTATAATTCAGATGGTGCCTATGAGGCTTTGTATGGTAGACGGTGCCGGTCCCCAGTGGGTTGGTTTGAGCCGGGAGAGGCCCGATTGTGGGGTACATATTTGGTCTACGACGCCCTGTACAAGGTGAAGGTAATTCAGGAGAGGCTTCGCGCAGCTCAGTCCAGGCAGAAGAGTTATGCTGACCGGAAGGTTTGTGATTTGGCATTGCTGGTGATCGGGTTTTGCTTCGGGTATCGCCTATGAATGGCGTCATGAGGTTTGGGAAGAAGGGTAAACTGAGTCCGAGATTTATTGGCCCTTTTGAGGTGTTGCGACGTGTTGGGGAGGTTGCTTATGAGCTAGAACTGCCTCCCAACCTACCAGGAGTTCATCCGGTATTCCACATCTCCATGCTCAGGAAGTATCACGGTGACCCGACTCCTGTTTTAGATTTCAGTTCAGTCCAGTTGGACAAGGATTTATCATATGCTTAGGAGCCAGTAGTTATATTGGATAGACATGTCAGAAAGCTCAGGTCAAACGATATAGCGTCAATGAAGGTTCAGTAGAGGGGTCAGCCGGTCGAGGAAGCGACTTGGGAGACCGAGCAGGATATGCACAGTCAGTACCCTCATCTTTTCACAGCTTTAGGTATGTCTCTATACTCGTTCGAGGACGAACAATTTTCTTAAGAGGGGGAGAATGTAACGATCCGGTAGGTCGTTTTGAGAGTTAGCGCCCCGATCCCCTAATAACTGTTTTCCCCATGTCTATTTCTGCTTTTGGGACTTGTTGGAACATTGAGTGGTGAAATTCGGAGAGTTTTTGGACACATAGTCCTTATATGCGAGTTTAAGCTTTAAAAATCGGACCGTAGTTGGAATTGTGGGAAGACAGGTCCGGAATGGGATTCCGTCGAATCCGTTAGCTCCGTTGGGTGATTTTGGGATTAGGAGTGTGTCCGGAATGTGCTTTCGAGGTCTGTAGTAGATTTAGGCTTGAATTAGCGAAAGTTAGAATTTCGGCGATTTTGGCCGATAGGTGGAATTTTTCATATCGGAATCGGAATGGAATTTCGAGAGTGGCGGTAGGTCCTTTGTATCATTTTTGACCTATGTGTAAAATTTTAGGTCATTTGGACTAATTTCGAGGTGTTTCGGCATTAGTTGTAGAGTTTGGAAATTTCATAAATTCTTAGGATTGAATCCATCTTTAATTAGTGATTTTGGTGTTATGTGATGTGTTTTGGAAGCTCGACTAAGTTTGGGTAAGGTATTTGGACTGGTTGGTAAGTTTGTTTGAGGTCCCGGGGGCCTCAGGGATGTTTCAGATGCTCAACGGGTGATTTTGGAACTTGGAAAACAGCTTAACCATTGCTGGTTCTGGTGTCTCGCACCTGCAATGGACTTTTCGCAGGTGCGGACACGGAGGTGCGGAAGAGGGGCTCGCAGGTGCAGACTTGGTCAAGTCAACTAGTTCTCGTAGGTGCGGTTGAGATTCTGCAGGTGCGGCCCCATGCCTTTTAGTGGGTTTTCGCACCTACGATGGAATTTTCGCAGGTGCGGTCCAAGGGGCGTAGGTGCAGAAATCGCTGGGCAGTTTATATCAAATTCGAGGGATTCAATTTCATAACTTCTAAAAATCATTTGGAGATCGGGTGCGGCCCCAGGCCTTTTAGTGGGTTTTCGCACATGCGATGGAATTTTCGCAAGTGCGGTCCAAGGGGCGTAGGTGCAAAAATCGCTGGGCAGTTTATATCAAATTCGAGGGCTTCAATTTCATAACTTCTAAAAATCATTTGGAGCTCGGGTGTAGGTGATTTTGAGTGAGTTTTGAGGAAAATCATCATAGGTAACAATTCCTAACCCTATTTCCTTTGAATATCATTAATCTATAGCAATTTCTTCCATGCAATCAAGGGATTTAGGTGAAAAATCATGCAAATGGGAAGAAGTTTCCCCAATTAGGAAATCCGAGAATTTAATAGGATTTTGTCATCGGTTTTCGATGATCCTTGTTCGAGTGAGTTCGTGAGTGAATGGGTGTTCTAAATTTGTTACTTTCACTCAATTACGAGACGTGGGCCCAGGGGACTTTTTGGGCGATTTTCTTAATTTCGCGTATTAGCCTCAAAATTATTAGCTATTTTGATTCCTTAAAATGATATTTACATTATGCAATCGAATTGAATAGATTTGGGCAATTCGGAGTCGGATACTTGTGGCAAGAGCGTGGTTTTGAGTTGAGTAGCGCAGTCGAGGTAAGTGGCTTGCCTAACTCTGTGTTGGGGACTTCCCCTAGGCTATTTTAATATTGTATTATGTGGTTTGGGCGTTGTGTGCGTTAGGTGATGAGTACGTACACAGGCCATTGTTGCTAAAACTCCATTTTTCCCTCCTTGACTTAAATCATTTCACTCCTATTTCACAAATTCATGTATCGACTGTGTAGTTTAGATTAGGAAATAGCATGCCTACCTGTTTTACTTGAATTTTCCCTAGTTATTACAATGTACACCATGTTTAGGTAGTTTTATCCATATTTTTGCCTGTGGTTTCTCCTGAACTGTTTTAAATAAAAATTGTATTCGGTATTTGTACTGCATTGCATATTTAAATTGGGACTATAGACGAGATTCCGGGAGCTTTCCCCCTGTACCGCATAGCATATTTAAATTGGGACTATGGACAAGATTCCGGGAGCTTTTTCCTGTACTGCATTGCATATTTAAATTGGGACCACGGACGAGATTCCGGGAGCTTTCCCCCTATACTGCATTGCATACTTGTTACTGTGATATATGTTGTGCTGAGCCGAGGGCTCCCTACTAGTATTTTCTTTATCTCATTGTTCCTACTGATTTGCCTTACTTATTATATCTCTCTGTTCACATTTTTTACTGTTTTACTATAAAAATCCAGTAGAGCCTTAACCTGACCTCGTCACTACTCGACTGGGGTTAAGCTTAGAACTTATTGGGTACCAATTTGTAGTGTACTCATTCCCTTTCCTGCACATATTTTTCGTGCACACATCCAGGTACCAGCGCTCAGTTTTGTGGCTAGAGGTCCGAGCAGCAGCTTCTAGGAGACCGAAAGGTAATTCTGCCGCGTCCGCAGAGTCCTTCGAGTCACCTTCCACTCCAGACTTAGATAGATTTTCATGTAAATTTCCTTATGTTGTATAGAGCTATTTTGAGACAGAGCTTATGACTAAAGTGATATTCCGGTTGGGAAAGTTGTATTTTGTATGCGTCAAGTGTCAATTTTTCATTGTAGACTCAATTATTTTGTCTTTTTTTTTATTGCTTCTATCTAATATGTGTTTCGACAATTAGGCTTACCTAGTCGTAGAGACTAGGTGCCGCCACGATGCCTTCGGAGGAAAAATTGGGCTGTGACACTAAATTATTAACTTTTGAGTGTATATTTATTAATTGATATAATATTTGGCTAGCTTCGAATTGTTCGACACCAAGTTGAGTTCTTAAAGTAAATTTGTGGGCTGGAAAGTGAGCTTTGAGACGAGGTAAGTCTCTTGCCTAATCTTGTAAGAGGGAAATTACCACATAGGTACTTTAAATTACTATTTGCTTCTAATTGTGGGGGGCTACACACGCTAGAGGTGATGAGAGTCTGTGCGTAACTACTATTTATGCTTAAGCCCGGGTAGTTTTAGGATCCAAATCATGAAATACTTGTAATGTTTGCACTCTACTTGTTAATTTAAGTGCCTAAATGATATTGAAACTTGATGAAGGATTCGTAAAGACATAATTTCACTTACTTTGAGTTTTGGCGGGTTACTTGACCGTTAATAGAAATTGTGCTTCTGTGTGTTTTAGTCTTGTAATAGCTTTTAAATTTGGATGTTCATAGAGTATTCCCTCTTCTTGTGGAGCAAGCCGAGCGCCTCGGCAGTATAATAGATGCATCTATAGTTCGTGTCGCTCGATCCTCGGTAGTATACACATTATTCTAGATCGGGGCATACGACCTCATCATAATTCGGGCGTGTTAAATGCTTGGAATCCGAATACAATTGATATTATTTTTATTAATTGAGGGGTTATAACTTATTTATTGGCCCGAATTTTATCTAAATTTAGTATGTGTTAGTTGAAGATTTTTGGGATTTACTATCAGTTAAATAATCATTTATTCGCTGCTTGCTAATGTGTTATTATTATTATTCACATATCTCATGACTATTTAAAATTTTGGTATTTTATTGTTGGCCCATAGTAAGCATCGATGTTGACCCATCGTCACCACTTCTTCAAGGTTAGACTGGATACTTACTGGGTACATGTTATTTATGTACTCACGCTACATATTTGCACTAATCGTGCAGGATTTGAGGCAGGTGCATTTGCCAGTCTTTCCGGCGCGCACGCCCATTACCCCGAGGCTTAGTAGTGAGCTTCTTGTCTGAGTCCGTTCTGCAGTAGCCGGAGTCTCTCTTTTGTATTTACTTTCTGTCTACTTTATTTCAGAAAATAGCTTAGTGTTTTGTACATTCTTCTAGTTGCTCATACACTTGTGACACCGGGACTTGGAAACATACTAGTAGATGTTTGATGGTTTTTGGGATATTTATCACTGTACTTGTTCCTTTCTGAGCTTACCCTTACTTTATTAAATCTTCCTCTTCTTATTTACTTAATTTATAAATCAACTATTTTAAATTTATTAAAAGGAATAGATACGTGGCTAATTCACCGTTGGCTTGCCTAGCAACAACGTTGGGTGTCATCACGGCCTATAGGAGAAATTGGGTCGTGACATCATGGTTAGGAGAAATTGGGTCGCGAAACCTTGTTCTTGAATGCGACTTCATTTGGTATTCGAGGGTGAATGTTTCTAAGTGAGAATGCAGAAAGGAGATTGTAAATCCCTAGAATTTTACTTAATTAAATCAATCTTAATACAAGCTTAAAATAATGATTAACGAGACCTCAAAGTACGTACAGGCCCACGCGAGAGCAACAAAATCATTACGATACTTGGTCATTACAGTAATAAGGGTTAAAGGTCCCCAAGTAGAATAGATATGAGCATAACTTGAGAAATGAGAGAGGAAGGGATCCCACGCAGACTTGCTTAGCCTCTGTGTGTAGCCTACGCAGGCTACTTAGGCAAAAAATAGAATGAAAGTAAAGGCAATGATTAATTAGCTGTGTAGGCTACACAAGCTTGCATAGGCTACACAAACCCTACGTATGCTACGCAGCCTGCGCATGAAATGAAGGGGTCGGGGAGAGAAAAAGTGGTGCAAGATTTTGAAAACTTGGAGTTCTAGAGAGAAAAAAGGTCCACTATTTTTCATTTTGTATCATAGAGATTTCATAGACAATAATAGTTTGTTTTTTTGTGTTGCAAGTTTTAATTACACATATGACATGCATAAATGAACAATTACCTTTGTGTCTTTTGTTTAATGAAAAGAATTATTTTAAATGTTAAGTTTCATGCATGAGTTTTATGGTTTAAAAACTTATGTTTTGAAAGGCTTCTGCATGCATATAAAAGAGTGTTTATATATGATCATGAGTTTGATTTGCTTGATTCAAGTAGTGTGTCGAATGTTAGTCACGTGGATCTTAGGTCGTGACAATTAAGTTTCATGAGTTATTTATTAAGAATATTTTTAGATTAAAGTCGAATAGACTGCACCCCACATCACTTTGAATACTTTGGACTGCTGGATTTGAGCACTCAACTGTGTTAAGAGTGTTCAAAATATAATATATAGCTAGATGAATTAATATTTAATTTTTATATTTATACTATATTAAAAGCACGAAGACCCTTAGCGAATTGTCGTTCGTCCTCTTTTACCGTTTAAAAATACAACATTGAATAAAATTGTCATTTCACTTATCTTCCTAATAGTTAGGACTTTAACGTCAATTAAAATTTTATTTAGTATATCTTTCATTGTTTAAACTTTTAAAGGCTAAATTTAAAAATGAATAAAGAGTTTGCCTTATATAATGATTCACTTTACTTATGATAAAACTAGCTATAACCATACTTCTTCAAATATTTAGGGGAAAAGGCAATAGAATTATATAAGGCCAAAAATTACCGTAAACTAACGTTTTCAAATTTTCTTTCTACTAGCCGACTAGGAGTACTTAATTTTGTTTGGTCAACACTATTTTTATCCCCTTTTTACTGATGTAGACGAAGTTTCATCATTAGAAATTATTTTAATATCGCAAGTCGAATTGGTACATTATTTTTGAATTGGTATATTATTTTAATATTTATAGGACTGTAATGATCTTTATGATCAGATCAAATTACATATTAGTTTAATTTTAGTGAAATAATTATACTTTTTTTTATCTATGACTATAAAATGTACATAAATTATATATATATATATATATATATATATATATATAATCAACATAAAAGAACGAAACTTCAATCTATATACAATTTTGTTTATTAAATCTTTCTTTGTTTGAAGTATCTAGAAAGCCCAAATCCTTAGGAGTTTAAAATTTATCAAAATTTTATCTTATATAAATCGTATAACTCTTTGTTATGTTTATGTGATCTTTTAAATCTTCTGTACACGCATAACTGTCTGTACTCTATAACTAATATAGTATAATATTTTCATAAAGAATGTTCGTTTGATCACCCTTAACGGAGTGTTTTTACACCACTGTCTAAGGCCATTAGTACTTTTGACCCAAAAATCTTGATCGATCAGTGAATGGAAAAATATATGTGGAGTCACTTTTTTGAGATCGCCTTGAGGATCTAATTCGTTTTTTTATTTTGCAAATTTCACTAGTATTTGAAAAACAAAATTGACAACAAAAAGCAAATTTAGCGGCAGAAATGAAGTGGACTGTCCCTTTAAAGACGTGCAGTAATCTACCCATAATGTGCCCATTCTTTTTTGTTTTCTTTCTTTTGTATCTTCACTCTTGGTTTTAAGTGAATATCTTGGATTATGGACCACTTCAAATTACCATATGACTTCCCATTCGACGATTGGCTCCATGTGATTTCACGTGCCCCTTCTGTTACGATCTGTTTTCCCAAGTTACAACCCTCTCTAAATGCCAGGATTCGTAATCACTCTTTCCCCTTTTTAAATAGTAGTAATGTTTTTCCAAATGGAAAAGTACAGTTGACGTTTAGGAAATCAAGAATATGATCTCGTGGTCAATAAGTGTGATAAAATGAAGATAACAATATTTAAATTTCAGCAGAGATTTTCTTTTCGTTTTTTGTGTGTGGTGGTTTTATCGTTTTTTTCTAAGCTTTGGTAGGTTAAGACTACTTGTACTAAGAGTGTCATGTCTCAAACCTGGAAGGCATGGCTGATACCTGGTGCCGTGTTGGTCCGGGCGAATCAATGTAACATGTCTTTTGTATCATTCTATTGTAGGTAAATGAACTGAAGTAAAGCATGGGGAAATACAAACTTATATATATGATATACTGGCCTATAGACCAAAAATGGTCACTCGTACACTGAACATAGGTCGACAGGGTCATACAATCTTTCACGTACAAGACATATGTCTACAAGCGTCTAAGAGTACATAAATGTCATAAAGGTCGGGGCAGGCTCCACCATACTAACCAATACATATCCTAATAATACTGACCAAATAAGCAACTCTGGAGCAAATGGAGCGCACCAACACCTTCCGCCGAGCTGATAGCCTACTTGGAGGACCTTCATCCTGTCTATCGGGACCTGCGGGCATGAAACACAGCGTCTCCAGGAAAAAAGGAACGTCATTACAAATAATGTACTCAGTATGTAAGGCACATAAATAAGTATATAAAAGATATGGAAGAAACATGGAGTAAATGACTCAACCTGTAGGTCTATATAACCATGTACATCATGAATACTTATAGTGTCATGCATATGCGTATGAATGTCATGTCGTGCATAAGTACATGTTTCATAACATCATCAAGCCTCTGAGGGCATCCCATCATATCATCTCGACCATTATGGGCAAAATCATCAATGTATACCAGCTGATCAAGTGGTGGTGCGTATATAACGTCATAACCTTTTCCCATACCCCATATACATATAGTATACGCGTATATAATGCCATTTGGTCATGGGTCAGTATAAATGTATTTGAATGCAATGCATAAGAAGTAAGTCAATAAGATCTTTCGAAATGTCATGAGACCCATGAACAAATGATATGATAGTAGGACATATGGGGAATCAAGAACATAGGCAACCCTAATACTTCTAAGAATAGAATCATTCGTGAAACTTGTGTGCTTGCTCGTTTCGTTGTATCATATGGATCATGCCATCAGTATGATCTCTTCCTTATTACTCAACCAAGCTCAACACAACTTTTTGTATCTACAACAAGTGAAATGATATTGTCGTTAACATATAATGTCGTACCATCGTATTTGGCTAGTTGTATGACTTAAGGAAAATCGGACAGAAATTTCCCTATTTTTCCCAAAGACCAATAAGGGTCATCAACATCCCAACAATAATAACTATAACCAACAATAGCAACAACAACAATATAATCCAATATGAGTTTCTCCGATTATCATAACAATCATATTGAGCGGCAAACTCGATTTTACTCATAACAAGATATAAATTGAATCCAACTCTTATTCCATAAAATAGTGTACATGTTTCAGAACATCATAATTATATGTACCATATTATTTCTAGTTTAAAACATCCTCAAAATGCTTATACAAAACAGCCCCATACATCTAGCTCCTTAATTTTATCGTCAATCACTATTTTTTCATCTTTTCTTCTTCAATCAACTTAATTAACACCTAGAAAAGCTTAACAACAACAGCCACAACATTATCAAATTATTTCTCACAATTTCTATCCACCACAAACCATATATTTAGCCACAAAACAGTCCAACCAAAAAGACAACCATATCTCATGTTCTTTCAAGTGCTATCTTATGTATTTTCACTCAAAAAACACAACCAACACAAGATTAACCTTAGGCACAATCAAGAAAATGTTATACATACCTTGTATAGTAGCTACAACTGGAAACCCTATCTCAATTTAGCTCACAATAGCCCTCAATTACAACACGACATCATAGAAGAATTCTCTTGTAGTCTTTAACACCTTTGATGATGATATGTGTTGATTTCTCTTGAGTTTGGTTCTTGGGATCTTGGACCAGTTCTTGGAGAGCTTTAGAGTGTTTTGGTGTAAGAAATCTCTGGATATTTACGAAAGATATTTTTTTCATTCCTATACACTATTTAAAACTTTATTACTCTTTATGTCCATGTTTAGTTAATTACCCGGCATAAATAAGTTTCGTTTACAAAGTATACAATCCACCTTAAAAGGCTTCCAATCCATTATTTGTGCCTTCAATCAAGGGATTTAGTTACACTATTTTCCTTTTTTTCTCTCTTCTCTCCCCTCTTCTCTCCAGATTCTCTCTTTCTCCCTATATCTCGAGTAAACAGAGTGCTATTTTTTGTAACCAAAAAAATTGAATAAAAACAGAAACTTTGCAATAAATGGGTGATGGGGTTAACAATCACGAAGAGAACAGTGGCAACAATAGCCTGAACAACCTGTTGAAGAAGAACCCCTTTAACAACCTCTTTCTTTGTAACCAAATTTTTCTCATCCTCATCTTTCTGTGTATGCAACCTATAGTTCTCCATACCTCCAAGCATACAATACAATCCTGAATATACCCAATACACCACTACTGGCGAAATTGTCCCTAACAATTCATCTGACACGCCATATAATCCTTGATTAAGTGGCTACAGCACAACTGTAGAAAGTTTAATTACTATTTTAAGATAACATGTTTTACCCTTAAATCTTGTCCTTTAATTAAGAAAGATGAATATTATAAATTGTTGTTCCAACCGGCAACTACCAGGCCCTTAATTAGACAAAGGAATAAAATCTACTGAAGAATGCTCAAGAAAAATTCAAAGTTACCATTACACAATCTTCTCTTATAATTAAATTCTTGCATTTCCTTTGCTATCTATTCATATGGATGTGATAGTAGTGGTCGATATGTTAATTTCAATGTCGACAAAATTGTGATAAACTTGGGGTCAAGTTATGGAGCATTACTTTCGGCTATTACAGAGCATCTATCAATTGATATACAATTATAACTTTTACACATTATTTCTATCATGTTATATACAACTACAATATCATACCACTTAAACACAATTTTTATACAATATGTCTTTTGTATATTTTGTATCTGATTTATACATTGTAAAAATAAATTTCATACAACTAATTTTATATTATACAACTTATCTACAACTTTCCTACATTATTTTTACCCAGTTATATACAACTACAATATCATACAACTTAACTACAATTTTTATACAAATTTTATACAATATGTCTTATGTATATTTTGTATCTGATTTATACATAGTAAAAATAAATTTCATACAACTAATTAAACATTATACAATTTTACTACAATTTTCATACATTATTTCTACTCAGTTATATACAACTACAATATTATACAACTTAAATATAATTTTTATACAATATTGTTCAACTTTCATACAATAATAAAATAAAATATATATATATATAAACAACAGAATATAATTTTTCTATAATTTTACTACAATTTTGTAAATATAGTGCATATCACGTCTTCTTCTTCTTCTTCTTCTCCGAGTTTCAATCTGAAATTTAGCCAAAATCAAGTCTAATCTTCATGAGAACACCCTCAAAATTGAGATATAAACTCCAAACCATATTCCCAATTATTTGCAACAACACCCAATCCAAACAAATAATGATTTTTAAAAATTCAAATTCGAATTCAAAGCATCAAAGCTTTTTAATGGTTGTCAATGATGGAATTGTTGCTCTCTTTTTCTTTGCTTTATATTACTGAAATTAGGGATTGAGAGATAGATAGAGATGTAGAGAGAATTCTCAATTGTTTGCAACAACACCCAATTCAAACAAGTAATATTTTTTGAAAACCCAAGTTCGAATTTAAAGCTTCAAAGCTTTTTAGTGGCTATCAATGGTGGAATTGCTGCTCTCTTGTGGAAGGGGTGGAATGTGGAGAGAGAAACGTGGGGAGGGGGGGAGTGGGAGTGATTGTAGGAATTGATTAATTATCCTTAAATCCTAAAAATGTACATAATTGCTAATTTTATATATAGGAGGTAATTAAAGTGAAACTTGAGTAGGGAGGGTAATAAAGTTTCTAACAGTGTATAGTTATGTAAAATTCCTTTACGAAATGTAATGGGTAAAGACAACTTATAAGCCCACTGCATTGATTCTCCAAGCAGGTGGGTAAGCTGCCTGCTTGGCAACTTGAGCAGTACAACTTCACACACTTGTATCTCTCTACTCCAATATCGTATTGACAAACGGTTTTCAACAGTAGAAACTAGACACATGGATATTTAATTCCATATAAATATCTCCTTGTAACTCTCAATAGATTGGGAGAAAACTGCGTCGCAACTTGGCCTATAAATCTTCCAGTTTCTTCGAAGTTGTGACTTGGCGACCCTACTTTAAAAATTCATATTTCTCTACCCGATGTCGTATAAATAAATGGTTTGGACCATTAGAAGATAGGTTCCAAGACCTTTATTTTTGTATGATATATTTCCCAAAATGACATCATAAAGCTTACGAATTTAATTTCTCAAAATGGCTCGTTACAAGGCAAATCTTAACTCGATTTTTCCGTAAGTTAAATTCAATTTTTCCCAAACATTATATATTATACCCAAACATCATATATAGTCATATTATGACTTTACTATCATTCACATCATAATTAATAAGTCTCATATTCATTATATATCACCTTAGGATACACAGGGTAACAGAGAGAATACATATATCCGACACCTAATATAATAGTCGAGATATGCATAACCAACTGTAGTGTTACAACTAATAAGGCTTATGCTAGACCCCTTAGACCCCCAATTTTGGGGGGGGGGGCATTATATAGAAATAAGTTTATAGGATTTTAATAGTGTTATAGAAAAATATTACTAGTAGAAGATAATAATCTAATTGATATACTTAATCAAATTATAAAAAAAATGATTCTTTTCCAAATACTTATAGATAAATGTTAATGGCTACTATATTGCCTCATCGGAAAGAAGTTCTTAAAATTAAAATGGATATAATCTTATTTATGATCAATAATTTCTTTAAAAAATATTAATTAAACATGTTATATTATCAATTGAAAAGAAATTATTAGAAGAAATCGATTGTAAGAAATTATTAATAACTTTGCAACCCAAAAATCTAGAAAAATTGACTTTAAATAAAAATATATATTATAACTTTTTTAAAAAAAGGTAGGCATCACATTAAATTTTGGCTTTAGGCTACATATGTGCTTGAACCGTCCTTGGAGATACGCATAAATCGATCTGATATTACCATTATGGAAAAACTGATCTGTACTTGAAAAAAGGGTTTTATTTCCATTTCGTTTTGCGTTAATTTTCTTTATTTCGTATGAGCGTTTAGTTTTGAAAATTTAAACATATTTTTGTGAATGTTTTTAAATGAAGTTTTCTGTCACGACCCAAAATCCATTAAGGTCATGATGGCGCCGGACACCACTGTCAGGCAAGCCAATCATTAAATAGTTGAATTAGATTCCTCATTTAGCTTTTTGAAATTTTGATACTTTTCATTTCATTACATGCTAATTGAATAAAAATCCGCTAAATAAGTAACGATCGTTTAACAATCCATTTAATAAAATATATCTCAAACTCATCCCAGAACCCGGTATCACAAGTGCATGAGCAATTACCTAAGAATTATATATGTACTACAATACTTTTCCGGAATACAAACTGGACAAGGAATTTAAAATGAAATACAATACGTCTGAGGGAGACTCTGCCGGCTGCGGGTCGTCTCAGGATGGTGCAGCTCGTCTAAGTCTCCAAGTCAGCCACATCACTGCGTCAGGCAGAGCCACTAGCTATGAATGTACCTGTGCAATAAAAATGCACAACAAGTGTAGCATGAGTATGAAAACAACGTGTACTCAGTAAGTATCCTGGCTAACCTCGAAGAGGTAGTGGCGAGAAGTTGAATTTGACAGTTGCTAGAGATGAATTTAATAAAACCAACAGCGACACAAAGCATGGATATCATAGGCAATCTAATAAGTAGTGACAGGAAATAACAACTTCTTTCACATTTAAAATTTTAAATCTTCGTTATTTCAGTTGACAATTTATAATTTCTAGGCCAGTAATCAGTTAAAAATCACAGCAAGTACGCAGTAAATATCATGCGCAAGCAATGCCGAGGGTCGAACGACACAAACCAACAATAATAAAATGTGCACTGCCGAAGGGTCGAACGGCTCGAACCATAGATGCATTTATTACTCCGCTCGTGAATCGATCATGCGACGCGGTCATATATAATAATAAAGTTACCCTGTTCGTGAATCATACATGCGACTCAGGTACTCATAGATACACATATTCACACATTAAATTCACATTTTATTAGGAAAATAGTTACTCAAGGAAGTGATAAAATTCTCTTTTTAATGGACTCGAAGATAGTATTTAAATCTTTTCTGAAAATTCATTTGCCAAGTTCGATAATGTTTTAAATATTATAAATTTATCAGCAAGGCTACAAGTACGGTAAGTAAAGCATACTTTATTAGGAAAACAATTATCCAAGGAAAAGCAATTCTCTTTCTAGATGATTAAGAAAATAAACTTTAACCTTCTTAGGTATTCAGTTACTAGTTCGATAATTTTAACAGTCTAATTTCATTAGAAAAATTACAAGTACAACAAGTAAAGTATGCTAGTGGGTCCTAGCCTACGCAGACACAAGCATAATAGTAGCTACACACGGACTCCCGTCACCTCGTGCGTACGTAGTCCCTCACAAATAGTAGCACTTATTCAATTAGTTCACCTATGGGGACAATTCCCCCTCACAAGGTTAGAAAGGAGTCTTACCTCGTTCCGAAGATTCACAACCGGCTTTCAAGCCCTTCCGATGACTCACATTGATGCACAACGTCCCAAAACTATCCAAATAACGGGCAATCCCAACTCCGCTCGGAAAGTTTGACAAAATTTCCTTCAGGCTCACATGCCTGGATTCCTAAATTTTTTGAAGATAAAGATTACCCATGACTTTACAAACTCCAATATATAATTTACTTTAAATTTCATGCTCAAATTCGTGGTAACAATCCAAATTACCAATTCTAGGCTTTTCTTCAAAATCCTAAATTTTTTCACAAATTTTCATGTTCAAATTCATGTATAAACCTTGTATTTAACTTGAAATGAGTAGAAACAACTTACCTTGACATAGATGACAAAAATCCGCTCTTGTTTCTCCCCAAATATCGCCCAAATAAGAGGAAAATGAGAAGAAATGGCCAAAACCCGTTTTTAAAACACTGCACTGCCCAGTTCTGACCCCTCTATGCGATCACATGAAAGCCTTCGCGATCGCATAGGCCAAACTTGCTGCCTCCTTAATTTCCTCTATGCGATCGCATCCCCATACCTGCGTTCACATAGGCCAAAACAACAACCCCCATATTTCCTCTTCTGTGCGTTCACGTTCCTCCGGATGCCATCGCATAAGCCAAAAACATCAGCCACCCATGCACTGTGCGATCGCATACTCTTACTTGCGATCGCATAAGCCAAAATCCAAACACCTCCCAAATTGCACTATGCGATCGCGGACCCTCTCATGCGATCGCATTGTGTAAATATCTGCTGCTCTCAAACCAGAAAAACCAGCAATCTTCACAAGGCAAGAATCGACCCGTTGAGGATTCGAAACACACCCCAGGCCTCCGGGACCTCAACCGAACCTACCAACCAGTCCTAATACCTCATTCGAACTTAGTCGAGCCTTGAAATTACATCAAACAATATTGAAATCACGAATCGCAACCCGATTCAAGCTTAATGAACTTAGAACTTTAAACTTCTATATTCGATGCCGAAACCTATCAAATCACGTCCAATTGACCCCAAATTTTGCACAAAAGTTACATTCAACATTACGGACCTGCTCTAACTTTCGGAATCACATTCTGACCCCGATGTCAAAATTTCCACTTCCGGTTGGATTTCTCAAAAACCTTCAAATTTCTATCTTTAGCCAAATGACTTCAAAATGACCTAACCTCCGAATTCGCTTCTGATCCAGCTCCCAACTCTAGGATCCCCATACGGAGCTATTCCCAGACTCGGAATCCCAAACGGACATCAATATCATTGAAATGCACTTCAACCCAGAATTATGAAATTCTTCTAAAATGCTAACTTCTACAATATGCACCGAAATGCTCCCGGGTCATCCAAAATCCATTACGAATATACGACCAAGTACGAAGTCATCATACGAACATGCTGGAACCTTCAAATCTTGATTCTGAGGTCGTTTACTCAAAAATCCAAATCTTAGTCAATTCCTTCCACTTAAGGCTTCCGGAATGAGAATTTTTTTCAAAATTAACTCTAAACTTTCCGAAATTCAATTCCGACCACATCTACAAGTCATAACACTTGAAATGACGCTGCTCGTGGCCTCAAATATCTGAACAACGCACTAGAGCTCAAAACGATCGATCGGGTCGTTACATTTTTTGAGTTAAAACTTAAAAGATAAGAACTTACGTATAATGTTATCTGTTTTTTTCGCTTTAAGCCGTTCTCCGAAAAGTATAAAACGTTTCTGATTGTTTCATCACTAATTAGTGAATACTGACACTAACTATTAGACCATCACAGAAATAGAGTTACTCCAACATTTAGACTTGACAGATACTCTTAAATTGACAAAATTAAATATTAGACTTATTAGTTTATCACCTCCACTTTAACCTATCTTTGTAATCGAATCGTTATAACTAGTTCGCATCTTCAAATTTGGTCACTTAAGTTGGATTTACATTCGGGAAACAAATTTTGGATTTAAAGCTAGAGCAAAAGAGAACCCTTTCATTAACAAGATTTAAAAATTAAGATATCCTTTGTATTAAAGTGAATTGTGATTCACCAGAGTACTATCAAACTTGCTGTTTTATCACTTGTATTTGTGATGTAATTTCCCACAATAATTTAAAGTAGATCATGTAGTAGGGTATATATGGACCGGGTTGGTTCGATTTTATCAAAACCAAACCAAACCAATTATATCGATTTGGATTTGTTCGGTTTTGTCGGTTTTCTCGATTTTTCAGGGTTATTTTTTTGTGTTATATGAATATTATTTCAATTTTACTTTGTTAAATTTTTGACAAGTAAATATATGTTTAGTAAAAATTAAAATAATTAACAACTATATGATCTATTAAAATATTTTTATGGAAGAATTTTCTTAGTAACACGCGATAGTTACTTTTTTGTCGTGACGATAATTTTACGTTGATGTAAATTTTCAAGGTTAACCAAGTTTAATAATTAAAAATAAAAATAAATATGAACCTATATAATGATTAATTTTAAATTATCTAAATACCATTTCAATTTCGAAAAAGATATAAGAATTTAACGGATCTTGACATATGAATATGGAAGAATGATGACGTGATGACCCAAAAAGTCATCTCTCATTTTTACAAGTCAAAATGGTGTTCCGAGGCTTTGAAAACCTCCTTTTATTTCACCTCATTTTGCATGCGCAGCCAGGGCGTATAGCCGTGAAGCTTTTATATGAAAAACTGAGAAAAATGCTAGTTTTGCCTTTAAAATTGAATTTAAGTTGACATCAGAAATGAATTTTTGAAAGAAATTTGTTTTACTGAAAATATAAGAGTTTTTGGAAATTTGGTTATATTTGAAATTTATGGTATCAGGCCCGTATTTTCGTTTCTCAGCCCGGTACAGGTTCAATATGATAATTATGATATGTCTGTAAAATTTGGTAAGGAACGGAGGTCGTTTGACGTGATTCGAACCCACGGTTGTAAATTTTGATACTTTGAAAGTTTTCTTTGATTTTTATGATAAATTTGTTGTTTAAGATGTTATTTTGGCGATTTGATCGTACGAGTAAGTCCGTAGGATGTTTTTGAGGTTATGTGCATATTTGGTTTGGAGCCCCGAGGGCTCGTGTGAGTTTCGGATAGGCGTCGAGGTATTTTTAGACTCAAAAATCTGGTGTTTTTGGTCAGTTTCTGGTGTCTGAGTTTTTGTGCTATGCGAACGCAAGGGATACTACGCGAACGCACAACACAAGTCTGGGAGGGGGTAGAGTTACTCTGTGCAAACGCACCACACCAGGTGCGAACACGGAGCACATGATCTTTGCACTGTGCGAACGCACACAGTGGGATACGAACACATAGATTATTAGGAAGGCTGGGGGGTTGGGTAGGCTTTGCATTGTGCGAACGCACCATTGAGGTCGCGATCGCATAGGGTGGTGGAAGGGTAGCTATGCGAATGCATAGGGAAAATCTGCCCAGTTATTTAAAAACAGAACCTAATACGGGATTCAACCAAAATTTCATAACTTCTTCTCCAAACTCCAAATTGGGCGATTTTTGAAAGAGAACTTCACTACAAATTTATAGGTATGTAATCTTAGACTCATTTTCTTCCATTTTCATTAACACCCATTAGATTGCAAGGCCTAAATCATGTTCTTAAGGGTAGAAAATTAGGGGTTTTGGTAGAGTTAGGAGTTTTTGTATAATTGGAATTTAGACCTCGTTTTGGGGTCAAATTTCAAAACAAATTACATATTCGGACTCGTGGGTGAATGGGTGATCGGATTTTGGTCCGAACCTCGTATTTTGACCAAGCGGGCCCGGGGTCGATTTTTGACTTTTTGGGAAGAATGATAGGAAATCTGTAACTAAGTATGGGAATTGAATTATTTAGCGTTTATTGATGTTATTGAGTCAATTATGTCTAGATACAATCGATTTGGAGTCAATTATTGGTTGTTCATTCGGTGGAAATTCTTTGTAATGGATATTGTTGAGTATTTGTTCGGTTAAGGAATCTTATGTATGTACTTGAGTGAGATTGGTTATAGTTGTTTACCTTGCCGGGATAGTGATATTTTTATTATTGTTCGCTTGCCGGGATGTTATGATTTATGATTTATATTGTTGACTTTTCCTTGCCAAACTTATGCTATTGATATTGTTTGGGTGAGGAAGAGTGTAAAGCACGAAGGGTGGTGTCGTGTATTGATTATTGTGAGGAAGAGTGTAAAAACACGAAGGGTGATGTCGTGCATTGATCATTGTGAGGATGAGAGTGTAAAAGCACGAAGGGTGATGCCGTGCCATGTTATGATATTAAAATCACGGAGGGTGATGCCGTGCCATTTCTATTTATTATTTGGTGAGGATGAGAGTAAAAGCATGAAGGGTGATTCCGTGCACTTGCTTTTATTTATTATTTGGTGAGGATGAGAGTAAAAGCACGAAAGGTTATTGATGCGAGGCTAGAATTCATGGTTTAACATGTTATATGCCCTACATTTTATGTGCGTTATTGATAAAAGTTCACTTTTTATGTCCATAATAGAGTCTATTTCATGTGTAGGTGAATTGGAGATGGAAACCGAGCTAAATGGATGCAAATACATCAAAAATACGCTCAAGAGGCGAGGAGGAGTGCACCGGGTTAGCCAGGCGTTAGAGTCCAAACGCCAGCCTTAGCCTGGCCTTAACCAGGCGTTAGAGTCCAAACGCTAGCCTTAGCCTGGCGTTAGCCAGGCGCCAGGGCCCAAACACCAGGCCCCTGTTTCGGTCAATTCCGAGTTTTGACGAGTTTAAGTGTTTTCCGGTTGGAATAGAAGTCTCTTACACGTTTAGGGTTTGTCATAAACATATAAATAGACCCCTAAAACACAACTTAATGGGGCATTTCAAGGATTCGAAGGCATACGAAGGATTCAAAGAGAGAAAACCATTGAAGTGACAAAACATTGATTTTTACATCTTTTATTCATTACTTTGTAGTTTAATTATGCAATTTATTTTGGGTTTGATTCTTATGAACATGTCTAGCTAACTTCTTTAATCTAGGGTTTTGGTAGAACCCGTTGGGGATAAACTTCATGTGTTAATAATATAGTGTTGTTTGGTTGATTTATCTCTATTTATTCAACTACGTTCCTGTTGTAGTTGATTGAAAGGGCCCGCAATTAACTGTTCCTATTTATTATGTATTTACTTGAGAGAGAGTGCATATTTAGGTAGTTGTTTGAACAACATCACTCCCGGAGTATAGACGAAAGTCATAACCGAGGGTTTAGA